>ML791240.1:290065-318148 GCA_009831015.1 Picea engelmannii
GAATGAAACTGCTTCCTCCTTGTCGGATAAGAACTTGGCTCCACAAGTTGACCTTATCCTCTTGTGAGTTTCAACCTTGTGAGCATCAGAAACAAAACTTGCAAACAATCAAGTCTTCAAAACCAGTGCTCTGATACCAACTTCATCTAAAAATGAAGAAGACTTGAAAAACTTGAATAATTATAGCAAGTGAAATGTTATGTGTTTAAAGAACCGGATCAATTTGCAACACATAATTAAGGATTACTTATGTAAAAATACACATAGACAACAGTATAAAACATTGAACATCATCACATAAACACAACAACTTGATAAAGGAGTTCACCCCTCTCCGGGCTACATCTCCTGGTCCAGCTCCAATGGATCATTATTATTAAATTGCTCAAATTGCTCAAACAAATGCCTTACAATGCTCAAAATGACAAACTGACTGCTTCAATGGATCCACAATGTCCCAAAACCCCTGTCTGGGCTCTTTCGGCACCTGAAACGGTCGAAAAATGAGAAAGATATGCCTCCTTGAAGCTTCCTTCTTCAACCTGTTGTCTCTGGTTCTACAAATTGTACTCCCCCTTGAGAAAACCTGGCTCACACACTTATTTAAGAGTAAAAACTCAGTCCCGTGCATAACCGCGCATCGGTACAAACCGTAGGATGGTTAAGGGTGCGCCAGCCCCTAACCACCTAGGCACTTGGGTGCATGGCGCATGGAACCATAGGCTGGGCGCAAAAGTAGTTTAACTGTTATAACTCCCGGGTGGTTAACCACCGATCAAACCATATGCATTAACCAAAGGTTATAACATTCCCGCGAGCATGTTTTAAATACAATGGAAACATATATATATATATATATATATATATATATATATATATATATATATATATATATATATATATATATATATGTATTGCAATGTAATACATTGCAATACATTACAATGTAATATTTATATCGCGCGCGCCAAAGGTTTGGGTTTAACATATGCGGTCGTATGTATGGTAATGTGTCCACGGGTCGGGGCTTAGCCCCGGCCCGCCCCCCTTTCCAAATAATACAACACACAACTTTAAATATAAGTGCGTTGGAATATGAAATAAGGAACATTGGCGGGAATGTTGGCTAGTGGAGTGTTACAAAGGCATTGGTGTTGGGGGAGGTCTGGGGGTCGAACCCCGCGGACTCCCCATATAATTTTACATAACCAATTTAAATAAAAATAAAGGGACACGTGGCGCCAATGGGTTGGGCCACTTGTCTGCACATTATTGGCTATAAATGACACGCGTCACCACCCGATTGGACAACCACCAACCAATAAAAATGTGCCATGTCATCATGATGGTACGGCTCTGCCACATGGCCATACGGACTGTACGGATAGGTACAGTCAACATTCCAAATTTTTGCCTGTTTGGCTTGGCGGACAGATCGCGATATCTCCTCCATATGGACTCCATTTGTGAAAGTAAATATACTGCCGGAATTAGGAAGACGAGATGAACGCAATGGAACTATTTTCGTCGCATTCCAAGAACTTTGAAAATTGAGCAAAATTTGATCCCCTGATCAGTTTTATTTTATTGCTTCGCGGTCCTGTTTTTCTAACACAAGATTATAGTAGATGTCATTTTGATCACTGTGTTTATTTTAAAAGGCTAGAAAATGGAAGCTATATTATATTTCTATTGTATATAGATGACATGCTTGTTGCAGGGTCTAATATGCAGGATATAAATGTGCTCGAGAAGAAATTATCTAATTCATTTGTGATGAAGGATTTGGGAGCTACAAAGAAAATCCTTGGTATGAGAATAAAAAGAGACAGGAAAAATCACAAATTGACATTGTCTCAAGGTGAGTACATAGAGAAGGTGTTGGAGAGGTTTAGAATGTAGAATGAAAAACCAGTTAGTACACTTTTGGCCAGCCATTTTAAATTAACTAATGAAATGTTTCCCAAGACACATGAGGAGATAAAATACATGTCTACGGTCCCTTATTCATCAGCAATTGGCAACTTGATGTATGCGATGGTTTGCAGAAGACTAGATATTTCACATGTAGTGGGAGTTGTGAGTAGGTATATGAACAATCCAGATAAAGAAAATTGGGAGGCAGTAAAGTGGATTCTCAAGTATTTGAAAGGTAATGCTACTCATGCATTATGTTTTGGAGATTCATACACTATTCTTTAGGGATATGTTGATTCAGATATGGCAGGTGATAAATATAGCAGGAGGAGCACCACAGGGTATGTTTTTACTGTAGGTGGAACAACAATAAGTTGGATTTCAAAACTAAAAAAGGTTGTTGCACTTTCAAAAATAGAGGCAGAGTATGTTGTTTCTGCAAAGGCTAATTCTACAAAGGCTAGTAACGAGATGATTTGGTTACAGAGGTTTATGGAGGAATTGGGAAAGAAGCAAGAGAATAACAGTTTGTACTATGACAGTGAGAGTGCCATTCATCTTGAAAAGAACTCAACCTTACATTAAAATACTAAGCATATACATCTCAGGTACCATTTCATATGATCCATATTGGAAGATGGACATTTGAAGTTGGAAAAGATACACACTAGCCAAAATCCTGCAGGCATGTTAACAAAGGGAATAACCAAGGAGAAACTGAGTTCTTTCTCAGTTTCAGTTGGACTTCAAGAATTAAGGTGAAGATTAGAAATTTTCTAGGTCCAAGGTGGATTATATTCCAATAGGTACAACAACAGTGGATTTTTTGGGATCAGTCTCCAAGTGGGAGATTGTTGGTTATGGAGCTTGATTGTCTTCATGTTTCATAGGTATTTGTTTTCAGCTATGTTTATACCCCATGATTATTGTACACCCTAGAATAATATACACCCCTCCACGTGGGGGGATTTCCCCCCTTGCGGGGTTTGGGGGGTTCATCCCCACGACTAGGGGGTCCCGGGGAATGCGGGCCCCCGACGGGTGTTCAAGGGTGAAGTGTTGGGTATGCGTTATATTATTTGCAAGAGTAGTAGTGTTTGAGCGTCTGCGTAGGCACGGGTTAGAGGGGGGGATTCTAGGCCCCCCCTTGGGGGGTGCATGATCCAGATTTTATGAGAAGAATGAAATGAGTACAAATTATTACCAGATGCTTAACACAGAATAACATAGATACAGTAAAACTAGTTTTCTATTCAATAAGGAAATAAGCTGAAACTGTAAAATGCAGTGGAAAACAAGCTTGCTTGAATGGTGGTGGCTTATCTCTGAGAAGAGATGTGACGACTGCTCTCATTTGCAAGAATAAAATTACAATGAGGCTCTCAAGGCCTTTTTACAGTAAACAAGAGTTTCAAAAACACTAAACATCCAAAAACCTAACCCTAGGAGATGAAGCGCCAAAAGTCATGTGGACCCCGTTTGGGTAAGTCAGTACATCAACTTCCTAGGGTCGTAACTTTTGCATACGATCTTTGTTTTAGGCATATGATAGCCCATTGGAAAGATCTATCCAAGGAATAAAATAGTTGCACAAAATACCCCAAAAACCGTCGTTTAGGGCCTCAAAATGGCTCTGGAAGTTCACGACCCGAAAAACTGCTAAAAATAGTAAATTATCAAAATTGCTAGAAAGTTGTTTTGAGCTAGATGGAAAAGGTGGGTGGCCACCAATATCCACCTCGATCAGTGTAGGAGAATCACCCCCGAAAAAATAAAATTCTACCTCAGGAAACGTGTCACATATTTAGGTGGTTTTTTGGCACATGGCTTTTTGCCGATGGTTTTCTATTTCTGGTTAAGGATTTAGGGTTGTGGACTAATCCAGGTCATTGGGTTAGGTTTTTAGATGCCACTGAATCCTATATTTATATTGTATTGTAAACAATGTATCACTATGAATGAAGATATAATATGTTGGTTTTCTTGGTTTGGGTTTCCAGGGGAAACATCTCTGTGTAATGTTTGTATTTTACATTGTATCTTTTTTGTTGTTTTACTGAAAATCTATTTGTAGTAAATATTGTACAAGGTTAGAATCTACATTTGGTATCAGAGATTTGTTGGCTTCAGGGGGATGCATTTGTGGTCAAGGGTTTGACTCGGGACTGTGATAAGCCTTGTTACAGTGGGAGATCTATGGTATTGATTTTTTCAAGTGAAAAGAAATGGAAAGCAATTTGACGATGGAGATTGAGAAGTTTAATGGGAAAAGTTTTGAGCTGTGGAAGCTCAACATGGAATATCTATTGGTGGACAAAGAGCAGTGGATCGGGGTAGATCCAGGTACTGCACCTACAGGAACTTCAACAGATGACTGGAAAAAGTTGGATCGGAAGGCAAAGAGCACAATCCGACTGTGTATCTTTGATTCAATATTACTGAATGTGTCAAAGGAAGCTACATCCAAGGATTTATGGGAAAATTTGGGAAGTTGTATCAGTCTAAGTCCCTGGTAAATAAACTATTCCTGAGAAAGAAGTTGTAAAACCTGAGGATGAGAGATGGAGACTCAGTGGCAGATCATTTGAGTGCCTTCAATACTGTGGTAAGTTAGTTAGTATCTGTTGAGATTAAAATATTAGATGAAGATAAATGTATTAGTTTATTGTGTTCTTTACCAGACTCATGGGATAGTCTAGTTGTGGCCATAGGTAGTAATACAACTGCCTTGAAGTTTGATGAAGTGATCTCATCCTTATGTTAGAAAAACAAGATCACGAAGGAATAAAATAAAACAAATTCGGAAATAAAACACAGAAGATACACGATACAATAGAGACACAGATAGACGTGGTTCACCTAGTGTGGGCTACGTCCACTAGAGAAATTTCCAGGTCCTTCCTTTATTATTATCTAACAAAAGAAGGGATACAACCTATAACAAACCCGCTGAAAGTTCCTCTTCATTCTCTCACAGACTCCTATTTCAGAATACAATATTCATTATCATCCTTAGCCACAACACATTTCCCTCATAAAAGAGGGTTTCCTTCTAGGAAATAAAAACCTAACATAATTTCTACCATCAGATCTGTGACCTTATAATGAATGGTCCAAATTTACAATGAAATTACAATATACTTTTAGAAGGAATTTTTTTCCTTCAAGGGATTCACCCTCGAACCCCCACCTGGGGCCCGCTTTCCCCCGGACCCCTCAGAGGGGATAACCCCCCTCCGCACTCCCCCATGTGGAAGAGTGTACATTATTTTGGGGTGTAAATTATTCATGGGGTATAAACATGGCTGAAAAAAAAGACCTTTGAATCTGGAAGATAATCAGGCTCCACAACCAATATTTTGTTGTCAGAGGAAATGAGATGGAAGAATATGGAAGGACAGAGCACAAACACATTATTTGCAAGAGGATGTTCCCAGGAAAGGAATAGATCTAATTTATTAAGTAGGATATCCAAGTCTAGGGGTAGATCTAAATCTCTTGGAAATTTTGTAAGGTTATGTTGGAGATGTGGAAAAGAAGGGCACTACAAGAAGCAATGTAGATCCAAGGTTGAGAAAAAGAAGGGATCTGAAGAATCTCATTCTACAGAAGAAAAGACCTCCAAGGAAGAAGGAGGGGATGTGTACGTGTCTTATTCAATCACACATGCAGATCATGAGGCATGGTTGGTTGAATCTGGGGCATCCTTTCATATGATTCCCCACAGGGAGTGGTTCTATGAATATGAAAGGTATGTTGGAGGTAATGTTTTCTTAGGTGATGATTCGACAACCAAAATCATAGGACGAGGGAAAGTCAAGTTGAGGATAATATATGGAAGGATTAGAAAACTCCCTGGTGTTCTGCACATCCCAGGTTTGGCCAGAAATTTGATTTTTGTAAGTAAAATGGACGATGCAGGGGTAAAAAAAATATTTGAAAAGGAAACCTATAGGATGGTTCGAGGAGCAATGGTGAACTACTAAAAGGAGTTCAGTTTGGAACTCTGTATAAGCTTCAAGGAAGAACTATTAGTGATGGGTGTAATAGTTCCATTATTCTTGATATTGGAGTTGAAGAAGAAAGAACTCCTACAGTCTCTCGAGAAAAGGTTATGCTATGGCATCAAAGACTGAGGCATATCAGAGAGAAGGGTCTTTGACTACTACACGGTAAAGTTATGGTTGAAGGTATGTCTAACTTCTCTCTGGATTTTTATTTCTATCAACATTGTCTATATGGGAAGCAGAATTGTGTAAGATTCTCCTCTAGTGCAACGAGGGCAGAAGAAATTTTACAACTAGTTCACAATGATGTTTTTGGACCTGTGTCAGTCCCATCATTGGGAGCATCTATGTACTATGTCTCATTTATAGATGACTTCTCGAGGAATACTTGGATATATTTCCCGAAGAAGAAATATGAAGTCTTTGACGAGTTTAAAGAGTTTAAGGATCTTGTTGAGAATCAAGCAGAGAAAATAATTAAGGTACTGAGGACAGATAATGGCGGAGAGTTCTACGAGAATGAATATGAAGAATTATGTAAGAAGTGTGGTATAGAAAGGCATAATACTACTCCATATACACCTCAGCAGAATGGAGTTGCAGAAAGGATGAACAATATGTTGATGGAAAAAGCAAGGTGCATGCTAAGTGATGTGGGGTTAGGGAAATAATTTTGGCCAGAGGCAGTGGGTACTGCATGTTACCTGGTCAACAGATCACCCTCATGAGCGTTGGATGACAACACTCCACAAGAGGTATGGACTGGTAAGGAACCTTCTCTCATACATATCAAGGTATTTGGTTGTGATGCACATGTTCATGTTCCAAAGGAAAACAAGAGTAAGCTAGATAAGAAGGCCAAAAAGTGTATCTTTATTGGATATAAAGATGGTCTCAAAGGTTATAAGCTTTGGAACCCAGCAAATAAGAAGGTAGTGTATAGTCGAGATGTGGTATTTAGAGAAATGAAGGATGATGTTAAACATGAAGTCCTACCAAGTAAGGAAGAACCAAAGAAAATAGAGTTTGATTTAAAATATGATGAGTTAGACTCTACAAGAGAACAAGAATAAGAAGAAGAAGATCCTCACACTCTAGTATTGAGAAGACTGGTTCAAGAAAGAAGGGTACCAGAAAGGTATACTCCTCCTAATTTCCATTCAAATTTTGCTTTGTTTATTATTGATGATGATACTAGAACTGTCAAGGAGGAAGTGGATTCAGAGGTTGAAAATCTATGGAAAAGGGCAATGAATGAAGAAATGGAATCTTTGGATAAGATTGAGTCTTGGGATCTAGTGGAGTTTCCAACTGGAAGAAATACCATTGGAAACAAATGGGTATTTAAAAAGAAGTCGAATGCAGAAGGAAAAGTGGAGAAATACAAAGCTCGATTAGTAGCAAAGGGTTATTCCCAGGTTGAGAGAATTGATTTTGGTGAGATTTTTTTTCTTGTTGCCAAGTTAACCTCCATAAGATTTATGTTATTTGTTGTTGTTGCATTTGATTTTGAAAAAGAACAAATGGATGTGAAGACAACATTCCTATATGGGGATATGGAAGAATAATTCTATATGAAGAAACCAAAAGGTTATGTTGTGAAGGGAAAGAAGGAGTTGGTATGCAAGTTGAAAAAGTCCCTATATTGTTTAAAACAATCACCAAGGATGTGGTATCAAAAATTTGATACTTATATGTTGGGACTTGGCTTCACAAGAAGAAAATAGGATCACTGTGTGTATTTTAAATTAATTGGTTATCATTTGATTTATTTGGTATTGTATGTGGATGACATGTTGTTTATAGGAAACAACAAGGAGATTATCCAAGATGTGAAAACTCGATTGTCCTCTAAATTTGACATGAAGGATCTCGATGCTTCAAATTTCATTTTGGCAATGGAAATTAAAAGAGATCGGAAAAAGGAGGAAACTCTGGTTAAATCAGAGAAAATATGTCGAGACAATATTACGTAGGTTTAATATGCAGGAATGTAAATCGGTCAAGGTTCCTATTCCTGTTGGTATAAAGTTATTTGCAGATCAGTGTCCAAAAACACATGAAGAGGAGGAGGAAATGTCTCGTGTTCCATATGTGACTGCAGTTGGTAGTTTGATGTATGAAATCGTCTATACTATACCAAACATTTCACATGCAGTGGGAGTTTTGAGTAGGTATATGTCAAAACTAGGGAAGGAGCATTGGACAATAGTAAAAAGGGTTTTCAGGTATTTGCATGGAACTGCTATATATGGATTGTGCTACGAAGGAAGACCGGGATTGGACATAGTGGTGGATATACATGGATTTGTTGATGCATATTGGGCTGAAGATCTGGATTGTAGGAGATCTACAAGCGGGTATGTGTTTAACTTGTTTGGAGGAGAAATAAGTTGGATGAGCAAAAGACATGATGTACTGGCACTTTCAACTATATAAGATGAATACATGGAAACCACTCATGCAAGTAAGGAAGCAATTTCGTTACAAAGATTGTGTTCAGGTGCTGGGTTGGTACAACAAGCTGTAAGGATAGAGTCTGACAGTCAGAGTGCAATTTTTCTGGCAAAGAACTAGGCTTATCATTCAAAGACAAAGCATATTGATATTCAATATCACTTTGTGAGAGACATGATTGAAGAAAAGAAAGTATCGTTGATGAAGGTGGACACTTTGAAGAATGTTGCAGACTCATTAACAAAATCTATGAGCAATGAGAAGTTCTCTTGGTGTAGAGGATCCATGGGCATTGTTTCCCTAGATTGTTGACTATGTAACCCTATAACCCCCTGTATGCAAAGAAAACAACAAGTGGGAGAATGTTGGGTATGTGTTATATTCTTTGCATGAGTAGTAGTGTCTGAGAGTCTATGTTGGGGGAACAGGTGGGTTAGAGGAGTGAAGTCCCCCGCGTGGGGGTTTAGGGGCAACGCTCCTGGAAAAAAAAAATCCGCCTCGAGAAACGTGTCACATATTTAGGTTTTTCGACACATGGTTTTTTTCCGATGGTTTTTTATTTTTGGCTAATGAAATAGGGTTGTGGAATAATTCATGTCATTGGGTTAGGGTTTTGGATGTCGTTGGATCCTATATGTATATTGTATTGTAAACAATGTATCACTATGAATGAACATATAATATGTTGGTTTTCCTGGTTTGGGTTTCCAGGGGAAAAATCTCTGTGTAATGTTTGTATTTGTCATTGTATATTTTCTGTTCTTTTACTAAAAATTTGTTTGCAGTAAATATTGTACAAGGTTAGAATCTACACGAATCCCCCGAAGGAAAAATTGTCTTGTAAATGTATATTGTAATTTCATAAGTAAATCTAGATCGTTCATTATAAGGTCACAAATCCGATGGTAGAAGTTATGTTAGGGTTTTTTTCCCTAAAAGGAAGCCCTCTTTTATGAGGGAATTGTATTGTGGTTGTGTATTATTGAGAATATTTTATTCTCAAAGAGGATACTGTGAGAGAAAAAAGAGGAAGTTACAACGGGTGTGTTGTATGTTGTATCCCTTCATTTGTTGGATAATAATAAAGGAAGGACCTGACAATTTCTCTGGTGGACGTAACCCACACTGGGTGAACCACGTATATTTGTGTCTCTATTGTATTATGTATATTTTGTGTTTTATTTCCACATTTGTCTTGTTTCATTGCTTTGCAATCCTATTTTTCTAACATTTCCAAGGCTCTAGTGTTATTGGTGAAGAATCCCAATGCTGAAAACTCCAAGGATTATCAGCTATGGATATGGATCCATTGTTTTTTGGAATAATTAATAGTTCCTTAAATCCATCTAGTAATGGCTCTCCACTTTTAACCATTCATTTCCATTCCATACCCAACATGTGAATGAGCAAGAATGGATGAGGAACCCAATGGTTGAGTAGCGAAATGAATGAGGAAATCCTGAAACGAATGAATGAATCAATGAATCCCCAAACAACCCACAAGCATGGTTTAAATAGCCAGGATGCCCAAGGCACAATCTACTCTCTCCAAGTGACCTGTGTGCCCCCTAATTCGCCCCCCAACAAAAACGTGGGTAAATAAATAATTAACAAGAGGAGTAGCCCCCCATCCCCCTCTCTTGTGCAATCATAGCTCCCTATGATTCTTGTCCTTGTCTGTCTTTCAACTAGTGATTCATTTTATTAATATATTCGAAGTGTTACATTTTTAGACACCTTAGCCTTTCAACATACTGGCTCACCAACCTAAGTCATATTTACATAATTACATTCTAATTCATAAAGATTAAAACCAATGATATTACACACCAAAACATAACTTAAAGTACCATTAGCTACCATAAATTGTGACCATTCAAAAATTACATCATACTACTTATAACCCCCTAAATGCCTTATAACCTCTTCCTTAACAAGAAAAAAAAAGTTTAATAAAAAAATGCAATATTATTAAATTAAAGACAAGTCCATTAAAAACC
This sequence comes from Picea engelmannii, assembly GCA_009831015.1. Classification (NCBI taxonomy): domain Eukaryota; kingdom Viridiplantae; phylum Streptophyta; class Pinopsida; order Pinales; family Pinaceae; genus Picea; species Picea engelmannii. The sequence continues at coordinate 300,447 of ML791240.1, forward strand.
AAAACATCTTGCGGTTGTCTACATATTCCCACCATAAACATTTTAACATATGGTGAAATAAATAATTGTAACCATATTTCCATCAAATAATAATGAAATTCAAAGTGAAATGTGTGTATGTCATTATGTATATCAATGCTAAATAAAGTATATAATGTCATTTTCATGATGCATATATGCCAAAAGGGACATCTCTATTCATATCCCAAACAAATATGGTGGTTATGAATATACATTTCGAAAACAAAATAGCCCTACCACACATATATAGAATATATGGTGGTTTTGAATATACATACCAAAAAAATAATCCTAATAAATATATATATATATATATATATATATTCAATTGAGGCTATAAGCTAAAACTAAAAAATACAACATTTAAAATGTTGCAAGGATAATAAAATATAAAGTTTCTATACGTATTCTCATAATAGAATCCGATATGGTAGGGTTAGTGAAGTGTAGATGAAAGGTAGGTAAAGAATAAGAGATGAGATCCTTGCTGGTAAGCAGGTTATTATTTTTAGATACTTGATGACAGACTCAAAAAATTATTTTGCATGTTTCAATTGAAAAAAAGTGTTGATGGAAAGACGTAATACAGCTACAATATCATTGTAAGTAGTATCCTAGGTAGATAAAAAGATTTTATATTGGGAGTAGAATGAATGATCAATTGAACCGAAGGCATTGAAATATGTATTTAGAATGAAGCACATACCAAGGTTACAAAAAATAAGAAAGAAAATAGAGATACAAAATTACTTTAAAGGTGGTGTTCTTTGAAGGATTAAAAAAAAAGGTAATACAAATGGGTCACGCAACTTTTAGATATGTGCAACATGAAAATCCAATGAGGATAAATATACTCATAAAAGATGGAAAAATAATTCACAAAACTCAACATATGAACATATTAAACAGTGAAAAAGAAAAGTTTAGGACATGTATAGCTACAAGATTCTTTTATGCCAAAATAGAAGATCTAGGAGGTGCAAGGATGTGCAACATACACGCTCAATCACCTTTCAATTGAGAATTACGATGAAAAATATGGAGTTGGGGGGTTTTACATAATAGGCACATATTATAGGTAGTGAAAGTGTAAGAGCCTACCATTATCACATTACCATGCCATGCCACAACGATGCTCAATACTCAAAACACATCATAACACAATATATCCATGGGAAGATGGTGCCAACATGGACATAAGCAGGTGTAGGTATATATAGAAAAGGATAGTAGAAGTCTAAACATCAAGTAAGTGAAATGCATATTCCACATAAATGGTGTCATTCACATAAATGGTGTCATTGTGTACATTGAGAGATAAAAATCATAAGCATTGTTATACTAAATAAATATGTTATTCCCAAGAAATAATAGAGTATGCATAAGATGAATAACCACACATTATAACAATAGGATGGAAATTTTAATAGATGATGGTTTTGGGTTTTGTATCTATTGACTTTAACATAGGTAGCATTAAAAATATAGAGATGGAAATAATTAAGGTTGAAATTATAGTTAGAGAGACACTCCATAGTTAGATGTGGTCATTACTCAGAGAAAACAACTTGAGATGACTATGGGAACACTAACCATAATAAAGGCATAAAATGACATCATTTAGACATTCTACGAGGTTTTAATGACCATACACTAGCTTGATATTGAGAAATAAAATAAAATAAAATAGTAATGGGCATGAATAATAGAAAGCTACAGAGTGTGAAACCAATGGGGGTAACTAAGTTAAGATAATGCTAGAGTTCAAGAAATTATTTTAGATAAGGCCAAGATAGAAAATGTGAGTGGTGATGTGGATGCTAACTAGGTTTAGTTATATGGCCATTGTAATCAGCATAGCATATAATAGTATGAAGATCTAAGGGAAAACATTATTGGGTGTGAATGTAAATGCAAGAGGTAGTGACATATTAACCTCGCGTTCAAGTTCCCATGGTTGTTTTGGAAAAGATAGAGCATTAATAACATTAACATAAATGAGGTAGGTGTTATAAGAAAAATATTTCCATTGAGATGGATCTCACTGATTCAACGATTAAGTTGATTACAACCTATTTGGTATCTTGTCAGAAGGCAGAGGCTACTCGCACCTTAGATGGTTCTGATGTCTAAGGATGTGAAAGGGGAAGAAGGAGAGGTGATGGACTTGCATGGAAGGCCTCTTAGGACCACCAATCTTGGGTATTGTCCTCCCTCATCTCCATGGAGGGCCAAAAATTCTTGGGGATGGTATTTGTGAGAAAGGGGTGAGAAATTAACCTCATTGTTTTTCGACAAACAAACTAATAAAAGTGAACAACAAGTTGTTCACTCCCTTATGACCTTGTAAAAATGACCTAAACTATCTCCTAGGGTAAACTAGGGTCTAAAAAAATTATCCGGTGAATGTATTATGCTAAAATACTAGAATTAATAGTCAAAAGGGATTATGAAAGCTATAGACATTCCATTTAATATGGCTAGAAGTTATTAATAACAAGATTTTTGTGTCTTGTAATACATGAAAACAAGCCCATAATTGCCTGGAATTACCTGGAATGGCTTGAAAAGTGACATGGGTAAGCTAAAAGAGGGTTGAGTATAAAATTTGGTGTCTAAAAACTCAATTCCATCCCTTCAATAGGATTCTATAGCTATGGAAAATATGTAACTAGATGAAAAATAAAATCTTACAAGGATGTTTGGTGGAGTGATGAAATGTTTGAGACTTTAAACATATATTATTTTTAGATTTTAATATAGTTAATCACAAGGAAGGCTACCATTCCATTATTAAGGTCCTCCCATGTAACACCCCAAGGCCTAACCCCTGATGAATTGTAATTATGTTTATAGGTTGGTGAGCCAAGTGTTTATAAGATGGAAGACTTATGTGTTAATTAGGCTCAAGAGCCAGATGCTAAGGCCAATGAGCCTGATTTTGTATATGTAAATACTCACATCATTAATAAAATTACATTGTTGTGTGTAGACTGACCACGAAGAAAGAGTTATGGGGAACTAAGCTCCACTAGGTAGGGAAGGGGCTAAGTGTCTAGGAATAGGGGATAAGCTAGAGGGCTTACCTCTAGTGGAATAATATTATATTATTATTTCCTAGAGGTTAAGGTTTGAGATAACCATGTTGTCCTAAGTTCCTGGGGAAAGGGGACAAGTGTTAAGTGGAGCTCATGCAACTTTAGGAAGACATGTGTCAACCTGGGTGCATGCAGTTTTTAGGTGCGAAAGTGATATCGTTGGGGTTACGCTCACCATTATCGCAATGGTCACCATTCTGGAGTTCATCCATACTCCCCACTGATGCACACACTCAGACTGAACATTCACGCAACCAACCATTGCCTCCATCATCGATCTCTGCAAGTTCTGAAACCTACAAACATGTGAAGCTAAACATTTTTTCATGTAAAGCACATCAGGATTGTGTAGTATCTGAGAAATATGACGCCTTAGCCTTTGTTGTTTCTACCCACGTTTTCTTTGGACTAGTGTGGCTTGTTGTCACTACCAGAGACCATACTCAATTTTGGCTGTGGAGGTTACTCGCTAGACTTAGGAGCTGAATAGAAGAGGCAAGTTGTGAGGCCTATGAGCAACTCTCTCCTAGAGCGAGAGTGTGCTGGGGTGGTGAGTTCTCCTAGAGGGAGTCCCGTAGAAACTACAGTACTCTAAGACTTTTGGTCCATCCTTTTGCTGAAGCCCTAGAAGGGGGATGGACAACCGATGGACTTGTGATAGTGGAGGTGTACACTCCTGGGGTGGGACAGGCATGTGGGGAACGAGGGTCTATGGTCTGTGGGCATAAGTGGCTCCTGGGAGTAAATCATTCTGATTGATCTGTGTGAATTTCTTGTTGTCCTTTCTATGCCTAAGAATCCCTTTCCGGGTGAAGTTTAGTCCCATCTTGGGGGTGACCCACTACTGAGCGTGATGAGCAGCATGGTCTAATGTTGGGAGGTTTGTAGAAGGTCTTCACGTAGTTGGTGGTTATCTATTAAAATATAAGTACCAAATATCTTTTCTCTATACGATGTGTATCTTGAAATCAAGTTATAATGTTATTAGAATTGTATCTATATATTGCATGTATGTTTTAATGTTGTTTACGCATGAATAGGTGCATGAAAAAAATGTTATAGTTGTTTAAATTGCATTAGATATATATGTATATAAATGTATATGAATATGAGATGTTATCTCTATTTATTCCTCTTAAGTTTTATATGTGAATATTTTCCACAATGTTATTTGGTGGCATGTCCTTGCCTGTTGGTTTAAGGCTGAGAACGGTCACAAAATGGTATCAGAGCAGAAAAACAAAGATATAGTTGTTTAGGTAGCATTGCTTGGTAGAGGTTTGAGTGATGGGGACGTGACAAAATGGTATCAGAGGCATGGTTTCGAGACTGAGCCTAGATGGGCCATTTTAGTGGTCAACGAGACAAAGATTTCAGAGTGAATTGTTGCTAAAAGGGACAAAATTCGAAGTTTAGAGTGTCGATGGGTGCCAAGAGAATACTTGGCCATGTTATGAAGCTCAGAAGGTATAACGGTTTATGGAATGGAAACAGAGAAATAAGACACAACAACCATTGTGTTGGGTCGCGAGGTTTAAATCTAGTCCGTAGGATCTATTCGGGAGAAAGAAGATCCTTCATAGTTGTGATATTTAGAAAAGGTGCAGGAATGTTAAACCCTAAGTCCTTCGGACTTCATGTCTTCGACGAAGTTTATGTATTATAACAAAAAGGGCCCGAAGCCCGAAGTTCCTAAGTTCTGGAGTGGATATACATCGCAGATTCGGGGAGAAATGATTGACCGTTGGATCAGTCGAAGACAAAACATAACCATTATATTAAGCTAAGAGAAAGAGGTAAGGCACAATGATGGAAAAATAAATCTCAGTTGTTAGATCTGCGTGCCAATGATTGTGAGATGTAGATCTCACAACAGTTCGGGAGTTCAGTGATCGGGAGAAAAAAAGTATGCTAAAGTAAAACCTTCCAAATCCTGAAATACCGAAGTGACGTGGCATGATGATGTTACCCAGGGTGACGTGGACTTCCTTCGTCCTACCACGTGTCAGTTAGAATGGAACTTTGACAATCTTGTTGGAAAAAATGAAATTCGATACATGGGGTCATGTGCCACCATCTTAATTGTTGACAGTCGTACCATGTGGACCGAGGAAGATAAAGTAGTTCAGAAGTTCATAGCTCAGGAGATTTGAGGAATGCAAGTGTAAAACCTTCTGAAGCCCGAAGTTCTGAAGTAATGTGACATGATGATGTCACCAAGGATGACGTGGACACATGGGATGTGTGCCACATGTCAGTGAGTTAAGAACTTGTGGAAGATAGAAATGCCAGTTAGAATGTGACACGTGTTACCTGACTAATTGGACCATGTGTCTGCTTCTAGTATTCCTCCACATAGAACTCTTCTTGAGCATGGTTAGTGGGGCCCTGATGGTTGCAAGGGAAGCATGGTTCTAGGTCATTCATTTCGGAGGAATCTTGTGCAAGTGGGTGGAGAAAGAAATTCCAAAAGGGAGAAGCATCGAAGTTCATCGTGTACGTGTGTCAGAAGATATGACACTCCATAGAGTTTTCACTCTGGAGGTTTGTTGCATTGAAGGATTTGGAAACCCAGAAGCATGGATTCATGAAGCTAATTGTGGATGTTGATTTTGGTAGAGAGAGGGGACCATTTATTTCTCTCATGTTAGTTGTGAACTTCGTGAGTTCATAGTTCAAGAGATTGGCATTGCGGTGAGTTGAAAACACCTGAAGCCCGAAACTCCAAAGAGAGGATTAAGCACCTGTTGGTTTAGCACTTGGTCACAGTCATGGTCACATGCGAGTTAAGGGCCGAAGAAAAGGGGCTAGTGGCCAAAAATTGTTGAATAATAGAGAAGGGCTCAGAGATAGAATCATGGGGATTCTCGATCTACACAAAACCAATGAAAATAGAGTCTGATATTTTTTTATTGAATCAGATTGTTTAAGTTATTCTAGTGAATTATTAAGTCTAATATCCTGAAAAAAAATCGGTTGACTGCACATTTTTGTAGCGTTACCAATTGTCAGAACCGAACATAATTGTTACCTAGTGAAGAGAAATGGAGGAAGCACAGGATGCTTACAGTCCATAGGATGAATTTAGAGGAATGGATGTCCATTTGGAATTTGAAGGAACGAACTCCAATGAGAATGGAGAAGAAATCGATAAAGAAGTGAGCATGATGAAAATCATTAAGAATTTGCAAAATGATGTCCAAATTCACCAGGCAGATAACAAAAGTCTTATGAGAGCCAAGGAGTAACATGGAGAATTCAATATGAAGCTGATGTGGAGCCTGGAAAGAATTGAAAACAAATTGGATATGGAAAGTGGATCCAGTAAATCAGGAAGTCAAGGGACCCCAGATGAGTAAAGAAGAGGAATAAGTGGTAGTAGACATCACCAACACTTACAAAAGAATTCCTATAAGAGAGAACATAGTAGCTAAATTCCATCCCCTATCATGAAGCATAGGAGATCTGAAGTGGATGAACGAAAGGGTTAAATGAATAAGATCAAACCTCCTACTTTTGATGGAGAGAACAAGAAAGATGAAGATGTTGAGGCATGGCTGTTGGGCATGAGGAAATATTTCCAACTGTGAAATTACTCTTCTCATGCAGAAGGAATAATTTCCATCTATGAGCTAAAAGGAAAGGTATCCATATGGTGGGATCATCTTGTGCAAGTGCATCATGTCAGAGAGAAGAATGTTACATGGAGGGAATTCAAGAGGCATTTTGAAAAGAAGTGCTTAACTAAGATGTATTATGACAAGAAAATGAAAGAGTTCTTTGAACTCAAGATGGGAAGTATGTCTATTGATAAGTATGAAAGAATATTCTTGGAGTTGTTGAAGTATGTCCCCTTCATGAAGGATGAGAAAGTTAATATTCAAAGGTATCTGAGTGGGCTTCCATCTTTCATCAGTGACAAGCTCATGTATGATGATCCTAAAACTATGGAAGAAACCATAAGGAGAGAAAAAAGATTATTTGATCAACAAAAAGGGAAACCTATTTTCGAGAAGGCTTGGGAAGACAAGAAGAAGTTTAGAAGGGATCAAAGGTATAAGGGGAACAAGCCACCATTTTTCAGAAATAGTCCTCAAGAAAATCCAGTTTTGAGAGAGCCTAGGATGGATGAAGTAGGTGGGAAAAGGCCAAGGCAGACACCTATGGAATTTTGGGGTTGTAAAGGAGATCACAGGTATAGAAATTGTTCTCACATAAGTGACAAAGTGAGAGTTGTTCATAATGTTCAACAAGAATAAATTATAGAGGACATGGGCAGAAGAGTACCAAGGATCTATGAATCCCTGGACAACAAGCAAGATGAGTTTCAATCACACATGATTGAAGTCGAAGGTATGATCAATAACCATGCCCTTATTATTTTAATTGATTTAGGGGGTAGTCATATCTATGTAGATCCTAAGGTAGTGGAAAGATTTCAATTTCCAAGAAGAAAACATGGGAAATCTTGGTTGGTGCAGCTGGCTATAGGAGGAAGGAGAAAGTTTGTTGAGTTGGTTAAATCATGTCTAGTGGGCATGAATGGAATGAGTACCAAGGTAGATTTGAACATCTTTCCTTTGGGATCATATGATTTCCTAATTGGTATGGATTGGTTCGACCAACACCATGCCATATTAGACTGTCATAACAAAGCATTTACTTGCTTGGTTGAGGAAGGAAATCAGAGAGCAGTCAAAGGAATTCCCAGGGCAGTTACTATCCAGGAAATATTAGCAATGCAACTAAAAAAGTGTTACAAGAAGAGCTGCCAAATATTTGTAGCCCATATGGAGGAAGAATCTGAGGATAAGGTGACAAATCTGGAGGATCATGCAGTCCTAGAATATTTTGAAGATGTTTTAAAAGAGGTACCAGGATTACCTCCAAAGAGAGATATTTATTTCTCTATAAATTTAATGACTGGAGCAGCTCCAGTATCAAAGACTCCTTACAGAATGAGTATGCCAGAAATGAAGGAATTGCAAATGTAGCTTGAAGAGATTCTAAAGACGGGGTATATATGCCCAAGTGTGTCACCTTGGGGTGCCCCAGTCTTGTTCGTGAAGAAGAAATATGGGACATTAATATTGTGCATCTATTTCAAACATTGAACAAAGTGACTATAAATAACAAGTATCCTCTACCAAGGATTGATGATCTCCTCAATTAGTTGAAGGATGAAAGGATATTTTCAAAGATATATCTCAGGTAGGGATACCATCATGTAAGTATTAAATAGGAAGACATCAGCAAGACCGCCTTCAGGACAAGGTATGGTCATTATGAGTTCACAGTGGTGCCATTTGGGTTATCAAAGGTGCCAACTGTTTTCATGTGCCTAATGAATGGCATTTTCCGAGAATATTTAGACACGTTTGTCATTGTATTTTTGGATGACATCCTTGTATACTCCAAGACAGAGAAACAACATGAGCATCAGCTGAGGATGGTGTTGCAAGTGCTAAGAGAGCATCAACTGTATACCAAATTGAGCAAGTGTTGATTTTATCAAAACATAATTCTCTATTTGGGGCATATCATATATAAAGAAGCGATAACAGTAGACCCTGAAAATATTAAGGCCATTAAAGGGTGGAAAACACCTAAAAATGTGACAAAAGTCAGATCCTTCGTGGGTCTAGATGGCTACTACAGAAGATTCATTGCAGGGTTTTAGAGAATACTTCATTCCATCACTTCCTTTCAAAGGAAGGGGGATAAGTTTCAATGGACAAAAGAATGTGAAAAGAGATTCTAACAATTGAAGCAGTTGTTAACTAGTGCTCCAATTCTGAAGATCATAGATCTGAATGAAGATTTCGTGGTTTGCATAACTGCATGCAAAGAAGGACTAGGAGGAGTCCTTAGTCAAAAAGGAATTGTGATATGTTTCGAGTCCATAAAATTGAAAGAGAATGAAACACTCTATGCCACTCATGATTTGGAGTTGGAAGCCATAGTGCATGCTTTGAAGAAATGGAGGCACTACCTCATGGGAAAGAGGTTTGAGTTGAGGACATACCATAATGGTTTGAAGTACCTGTTTTATCAACCTACTTTTAATGCTAGGTAGAGTAGATTGTTGGAACTCCTCTGCGAATATGAATTTGATATCAAGCATATCAAAGGAAAGGAGAAAACAATGGTTGATGCACTTAGCAGGGGAGTGCATTAACTGCATTCTACAACTATTAGCATGTATGAGACAGATCTTAAAGGTAGAATTTTTTAGGCTGAAAAAAGTTGATTTGCAATACATGGAATTAGTAACTAAATTGCAACAAGGTAAAATGCATCAGAAAGATGAATATTAAGAACCAGGAATTGATGGAATTCTCTTGTATAGAAACAAAGTTTGTGTACCAAATTCTATGGAATTGAGTGGGATTTTAAAAGAAATGAATAATGTTCCTTATGCAGGACACCCATGATATCAAAAAATAGTTTCATCAATCAAGAGCCATTACCATTGGCCAGGTATGAAGAAAGAAATTGCATAGTACATTTCCAAATGTATGGAGTGTCAAAGGGTCAAAGATGATCATAGACATATAGTTGGGTTGCTACAACCATTAACCACCCCTAAGTGGAAGTGGGAAGTGGTGACACTGGATTTCATCACAGGATCTACCAGAATAAACAAACAAGAACATGTTTCCATCATGGTGGTGGTAGATAAGCTCACGAAGGTCGCCCACTTTATTCCATTGAAGAATTCTCACAAGGAAACTGATGTTGTTGATATTTATATAAGGGAAGTAGCACACTTGGATGGCATACCTAAGACAATTGTGTCTGACAAAAACCCAAAGTTTACGTCAAAGTTTTGTAGAGGATTATTCAATGGATTCAGAATGAACCTGAAATTCAACACAACTTATCATCCTGAGTCTGATGGACAAACATAAAGAGTAAATCAAGTGATAGAAGATATTATAAGGATGAATGTTATGGACAAACCATCTAAATGGGAAAATTATCTACACTTGGTATAATTTTCCTACAACAATGGGTATCAAGCATCACTGAAGATGATCTCATTTGAAGTACTTTATGGAAGAAAGTGAAACACCCTAGTAAGTTGGGATAACCCAGCTGATAGGGAAATGGTTGGGCTAGAGTTGCTTAGGGAAATGGAAGAGCAATTGTTAAATATAAAGAAAAATTTGAAGGTCACCCAAGATAGGAAGAAACGTTAAGCAGCCAAAGGCAGAAATCACAAGGAGTTTAAAGTGGTTGATCATGTTTTCCTAAAGGTGAAAGCCAACAAAAGTTCCCTAAAGCTGGGAAGTTGTTCCAAGTTGGCAGCCAATATTGTGGACCATTTTAAATCCTAGAAAGGATTGGACTAGTATCTTATATTCTTTCATTTCCTGCATCCATGACTATTCATAATGTATTTCATGTATCATTTCTCAAGAAGTATATACCTGATGCTAATCATGTGATTGATTGGAATGTGATTTAGGTGGAGCAAGAAGGTTCTTTTCAAGTGCAGCTTGTGTGCATACTAGAATAGAAGAGAAAGCAACTCCGGAATCGAGTCATGAATCTTGTAAAAGTTTAGTGGACCTGGTACGGTCCTGAAGACACAACATGGGAGCATGAAGATGCTATGTGGGCAAAGTATGTTGATACTGAGAGGGGGGTGAATCAATATCAATTACAATTTAAAAAAAAATTCAACTTATACTTAAACCATTCAATTATATCCAATGAGAAATGAACAATAGTATACGAGTTACACCAATACACCACAACCATGCACAATATATGAGAAATAATCAATAGTTATTTTTCAAGAGAAGTAATGACTTCCAAAGGTAGCTACAACTTCCAAATATAAAGGGAGGGATAAACCTCCAAGAGGAAGATACAATCCTCCAATATCAATATAGGGTTGACCTCTTGATCCTTTCCCCTTCCTTACACCCAAGAATACATGAGAGATAATAAAAATTTACATTAAATCATCACCATTAACCAACCATCACATAGAACCTGATAATGCTTCCTCAGACTTCTTAAACTACTCAAATTATTCAATTCTTGGAATATTGTGATCCTATAGATAATATTACTCAATGTATTCTCTGAAAATCCTCCAATTTTCACTCCTTGAATCCTCCCCAAAAAGAAGTTATAGAGAGAATAGTAGACCTTATTCAATTTTGGTTTATTCAAGAGAGCGAACTTGTACAGAATGCCCCGTGCTCAATATTTAACATCAGATTTTGAAAATTGCACACAATAAACTACATCTTGTACTCTTTCCAATGAAACTAGTCTCACTTCATTTGGATTCTCTATTAATAAGTTATGGCTATTTTACTTGGAAAACCTGTTTATGACTAGCTTTAGGACTAGTCAAAAACCCTATCTTCCACAGAGTGTATCTCCAAAATTATAGCGAATAAAGAGATGAAAATTTTACCACAAGTACCTAGATATGTATTATCAATACCATATCAATTTACCCATTTGAATCATTCTAGAAAAAATGTTATATAGAAAATGGTAAGATGACCTGTAAATAACATACCTTAGAACACATCACCAAAATACTTCATCCTCCCTTGAAATATGGCCTTCTTTACTTTAGATTTCCTCTGAAATTCGACTTGTGTGTGTAAAATGAATGTATAATGATATTTTTTTATACCCTTTGTGTCACTTCCTTTTAACATTAGGGTCGACCTGACACTTTCTTATTTTGTAATTCTTTTCTTTAATTATCTTCAGGGACGACCTGTACTTCCTTCTTCAATTCACTTTGTCATCTTCAAAAAATCATTTATCCTCAACCATGAGGATCCACATGACGTTCCACCTACCACCGAAAACAACATGATGTATATTATCCATCCACGGGTGTTGTGTCTACATGTGGATTGTCGATAATGTCCAAATACCTTCATCAATCTGGCGGTCCAAAACCAATGACTAGGGTTGACATCAGTGACAACAACCAAACTTCCAACAATATCCCCCTTTGTCATTGATGGAAAAACTCATGCTCCCACTATCATCATGATCCCAATTTCTCTCCCTCTTTGTCATCAATGGCAAAGGGTAGGGTTTCTCCCCTTGAGTTTAATGGTAAAATTTAACTCTCTTCTTTGAGGCTGCTCCCCCTGTACATGTGGCACTCAATAATACTTCATCCTTATTTTTGGTATTTGGGAATTTTTCATCCTTGGGATCCTTTTGTGTGGCTTATGTATTCTCTCTCTTCTTCATTTCTAGGATGTATATGTTGTTAGGTCTTCTAGTTGTAGTTGCAACCAATCTTCCTGAGTTATTTTCTCTGATTTTACATTTTCGGGAGTCAAATGTAAGAGTGTATCCTTGATCACATATTTTGCTGACATTGAGGAGATTATGCTTCAGATCTTCAACCAATAGGACTTTTCCTTATTTTACATTTTCAATTCCAAGCTTTACAATTCCTTTTCCAAGTATTTTGGTAGATGAGTTATCTCCAAATGCAACATTTCCACCCTTTTCTTCAAGATGGAAATTTTTCTTTGATCTATGGTCATATGAGAAGAGAACCCACTGTCTATGAACCATTAATCTTCTTCTTTGCATTTTTTAGTGACCAATGCTATTCAACAGTTTTCATTGTGTGTAATTTCTTTCATTTTCCATGTTGTAGTTGGTATACAGACATTTGACATACAATTATCTTCCTTCATCTCTCTGCAATCTCGTGCTTTGTGACCAAGATTATTGCACTTGTAACATACAATATTTTGATCCATTAATGGGTCAAATGAATTATAATTTATGTTGACATGTCTACGAACATTTCCATATCTACTATTTTCACCATTCATGTAGCTTGTGTAGTTATTCCTTTAATTGATTCTACAATTGATTTCCTTGTGTCCAAAATTTCCACAACTATAACAATGTCCAAGAAAGAAAATTTGATACCTGGGAGTAAGTGATTTTGTTTTTGGTGTGGTCCATATGGGTTCACGATCTATTCTTTTGTAGTTTTCTTCATAATTATTGCTTTCATACCTAATGGGAGAGGATAATATTGATGTCTCGTTCCTTCTGAATTCTAGTCTTCTATCTTGTTCTTCTGGAGTGTTGGTTTCATCATTTTCATCTTCCTTCTCTAGTTTTGTTGTCTTGAAACTGTCATTGTATCCTAGTCTTGTCTTGTCGTTTGGACATATTTGACTACGAAGGATCTCATCTAATTTTTTAGTGCTTTTTTGAAACTTCTTCAACTTTTCTATTGTCAATAGTAGCTCCCCTTTTGTGTGATCCAATTCTTCTTTCAATTTCTCATAATCTTCCAATTGTTCCTTCAAGCTATCAATGGTCTTTTCAAGATTGTAATTCTCTTCTTCAAAACTACTCAATTCACCTTTTAGTATTATGTTTGTGTTTCTAAGATTGCTATTTTTATTTTCAACATTCTTCAAATTTTCAAGATTCTCATCTTCTTCTTCACTCTCTGCATTGTCTTTGTATCCCCAAAAGGAATCAAGGTTGGTTTCTTCATCTGAATCTTCTTCGGAAATGATTTCTTCTTCTTTAGAATTCTTGTGATCATCATCCTAGGTTTCTTGGGTTATGAAGAGAACTTCTCCTCCATCGTTATCTTCTTCATCACTCTCATATGAGGAGATGTCATCATCCTTGGAGTAGAATCTCTTTTTATTGTTGAGACTTCTCTTTTTATAGTAGCAGTTTTCAATAATATGTCCTATTCTACCACATTTAAAGCATTTGAGAGGAGACTTACCTTTGTATGTTCCCCTTCCCTTCGGGAACCTTCTTACGGAATTTGTTATTTCTTCATCAAGGTCATTGTCCTTGTATTTTGTCTTCTTTATGGCTTTAAAGGATGCTTCATTGTTTGGCTAGTCACTTTCTATACCTGTTCTCATTTCATATGCTATAAGATACCCATGTAATTCATCCATTGTCATTTTCCTCAAGTCCCTATTTTCTTCAATGGTGGAGACCTTAGCATCATACTTCAAGAGAAGTGATATCAACACTTTTTGTACAACCAAGGATTCATCGATCTCTTCACTTAATCCTCTGATAGCATTAATAACTTCATGAACTCTAATAAAATAGGTTGCAATATCTTCCTTTTCATTCATCTTCAAGTTTTCAAATTCTACTCTATGTCGTTGAAGCTTGACCTGCTTAACTTTTGGATCACCTTCATAGATACTCTTGAGTTTATCCCATACCTCTTTAGAAGTGTTGAAACCCATCACTTTGCTATCAATGGTTCATGCTAATTCTCCTAGAATAACATGTATGGATTTTGAATTACAACTCATAAGCTTCTTCTCACTTGGATCGGTTGGAGCATTATTTGGGATTACATAGCCATTTACAACTGAGTACCAAATGTCTACTCCCAAATATGTTAGGTAAGTTTTCACTCTGTCACTCTAGTATGCATAATTTCTTCCATCAAATCGTTTAATCTGATTTGAAATGTTCTCAAGGTCATCCATCTCTGCTCGGGATTTTCCTTCCATTGGTTAAATTGTTCTAAAGGCAACCTGCTCTAATTCCAATTGCTGATACTGAGAGGGGGGTGAATCAATATCAAGTACAATTCAAAAACAAAAATCATCTTATACTTAAACCATTCAATTATATCCAATGAGAAATGAACAATACTATAAGAGTTACACCAATACACCACAAACATGCACAATATATGAGAAATAATGAATAGTTATTGTTCAAGGGAAGTAATGAATTCCAAAGGTAGCTACGACTTCCAAATATAAAGGGAGGGATAAACCTCCAAGAGGAAGATACAATCCTCCAATATCAATATAGGTTTGAACTCTCCATCCTTTCCCCTTCCTTCCACCCAAGAGTATATGAGAGATAATAAAACTTTACATTAAATCATTACCATCAACCAACCATCACATAGAACTTGATAATGCTTCCTGCGACTTCTTCAACTTATGAAGTTCTTCAATTCTTGGAATAATCTGATCCTATATATAATATTACTCAATGTATTCTTTGAAACTCCTCCAAGTTTCACTCCTTGAATCCTCCCCAAAATGAAGTTATAGAGAGAATGGTAGACCTTATTCAATTTTGGTTTATTTAGGAGAGCGAAGTTGTACAAAATTCTCTGCGCTAAATATTTAACATCAGATTCTAAAAATCGCACACAAGAAACTAAAGCCTGTACTATTTCCAATGAAATTGGTCTCATTTCATTTGGATTCTCTATTAAGAAGTTATGATTGTTTTACCTGGAAAACCTATTTATGACTAGCTTCAAGACTAGTCAAAAACCCTATCTTCCACATAGTGTATCTCCAAAATTATAGTGAATAAGAGCTGAAATGTTTACCACAGGTATCTAGATATGTCTTCTCAATACAATATCAATTTCACCATCTGAATCGTTCTAGAAATTTTTTTATAGCAAAAATGGTAAGATGACCTGTAAAAACATACCTTAGAACACATCACGAAAAGACTTCAACCTCCCTTGAAATCCGATCTTCTTTACTTCAGATTTCCTATGAAATTCAACTTGTGTCTGTAAAATGAATGTATAATGATATGTATTTATACCCTTTGTGTCACTTACTTTTAACATTAGGGAGGACCTGACACTTTCTTATTTTGTAATTATTTTCTTTAATTATCTTTAGGGCCGACTTATACTTCCTTCTTCAATTCACTTTGTCATCTTCAAAAATTCATTTCTCCTCAACCATGAGGATCCACATGATGTGCCACCTACCACCAGAAACAACATGATGTATATTATTCATCCATGGGTGTTGTGTCTACATGTGCACTGTCCTTTATGTACAAATACCTTCATCAATCTTGCAGTCCAAAACCAATGACTCGGGTTGACATCAATGACAACAACCAATCTTCCAACAATCTCATCGTTTGTCATTGATGGAAACACTCATGCTCCCCCTATCATCATGATCCCAGTTTCTCTCCCCCTTTTAAATAAATGGAAAAGGGTAGTGCTTCTCCCCCTGAGTTTAATGGCAAAAGG
Source organism: Picea engelmannii (assembly GCA_009831015.1). Taxonomy (NCBI): domain Eukaryota; kingdom Viridiplantae; phylum Streptophyta; class Pinopsida; order Pinales; family Pinaceae; genus Picea; species Picea engelmannii. Next base: position 316,608 of record ML791240.1, read on the forward strand.
TAACTCTCTTCTTTGGGGCTGGTCCCCCTAAACATGTGGCACTCAATAATACTTCATCCTTATTTTTGGTCTTTGGGAATTTTTCTTCCTTGAGATCCCTTTGTGTGGCTTTTGTATTCTCTCTCTTCTTCATGTCTAGGATGTATATGTTGTTCGTTCTTCTTGTTGCAGTTGCAACCAAACTTCTTGAGTTAGTTTCTCTGATTTTATATTTTCAGGAGTCAAATGTAAGAGTGTATCTTTGATTACATATTTTGCTGAGACTGAGGATATTATGCTTCATATATTCAACCAATAGGACTTTTCCTACTTTTACATTTTCACTTCCAAGATTTATAGTTCCTTTTCCAAGTATTTTGGTAGATGAGTCATCTCCAAATGAAACATTTCCACCCTTTTACTTCAAGATGACAAATTTTCTTTGATCTCCGATCATATGAGATGAGAACCCACTGTCTATGAACCATTCATATTCTTCTTTGCATTCTTTAGCGACCAATTATATTCAAAAATTTTCATTGTGTTTAATTTCTTTCATTTTCTATGTTGTAGTTGGTATACAGACATTTGGCATATGACTATCTTCCTTCATCTCTCTGTAATCTCGTGCTTTGTGACAAAGATTATTGCACTTATAGCATACAATATTTTGATCCATTAATGGGTCAAATGGATTATAATTTATGTTGATAGGTCTACGAACATTTCCATATATACCATTTTCACCATTCATGTAGCTTACATAATTATTCCTTTCATTGATTCTACAAGTGATTGACTTATGTCCAAAATTTCCACAAGTATAACAATGTCCAGGAAATAAATTTTGATACCTGGGAGTAAGTAATCTTCTTTGTGGTGTGGTCCATTTGGGTTCATGATCAAATCTTCTGTAGTTTCCCTCATAATTATTTCTTTCATACCTGAAGGGAGAGGATATTCTTGATGTCTCATTCCTTCTGAATTCTAGTCTTCTATCTTGTTGTTATGGAGTGTTGGTTTCATCATTTTCATCTTTCTTCTCTTGTTTTGTTGTCTTCAAACTGTCATTGTATCCTAGTCCTGTCTTGTCATTTGGAGATATTTGACTGCTAAGGATCTCATCTAATTTTTCAGTGCTTTTTTCAAACTTCTTCAACTTTTCTATTGTCAATAGTATATCCCCTTTTGTGTGATCCAATTCTTCTTTCAATTTCTCATAATATTCTAATTGTTCCTTCAAGCTATCAATGGTCTTTTCAAGATTGTAATTTTCTTCTTCACAACTACTCAATTCACCTTTTAGTATTATGTTTGTGTTTCTAAGATTTCTATTTTTAGTTTCAACATGCTTCAACTTTTCAAGATTCTCATCTTATTGTTCACTCTCTGCATTGTCTTTGTATCCCCAAAAGGAACCAAGGTTGGTTTCTTCATCTGAATCTTCTTCAGAAATGATTTCTTCTTCTTTAGAATTCTTGTGATCATCATCCTAGGTTTCTTGGGTTATGAAGAGAACTTCTCCTCCATCATTATCTTCTTCATCACTCTCATCTGAGGAG
>ML791240.1:331434-341945 GCA_009831015.1 Picea engelmannii
TTTTGAAATCAAACAAGGGTTCGATTTTGGAGAAATTTAGTCTATGTTTTGATTACCTATCTTAATACAAAATCACAGTTTCCTTTTGCTACTGTAATCAGATTTTTCATCCATCTTTATTCTGTACTCTGTTTAAATTAGCTTAGCTTACGCTCATGATTTGAATGGAGGAACTTCTTATTGTTTAGTGTGACCCTGCATTATTTATGTACTTGGTTATTAAAACCCTGCATTCCAATGTATTTGGTTGTCTAAGCAATATTCTTCATACCTTTTCTGTTATTTGGCATCTGATTTATAGTTTCTAAAAGCACTGGTTCATTAAGCTATTCTGATAAGTAATCTCTCCATTGTGCTATCTTAGTATCCCATTGATCCACCTACTAAAAAGTATTCAATTCTTAAGTTACCAGGCATACTTAGCTTACAACCCTAAGTAGTTTCCTGGAGTGATAACAGAAGTAATGACTTCTGAAGGTAGCTACGACTTCCAAATATAAAGGGAGGGATAAACCTCCAAGAGGAAGATACAATCCTCCAATATCAAGATAGGGTTGACCTCTCCATCCTTTCCCCTTCCTTCCACCTAGGAATATATGAGAGATAATAAAATGTTACATTAAATCATCACCATCAACCAACGATCACATAGAACCTGATAATGCTTCCTGAGACTTCTTCAACTTATGAAATTATTCAATTCTTGGAATACTTTGATACTATATATAATATTACTCAATGTATTATTTAAAACTCCTCCAAGTTTCACTCCTTGAATCCTCCCCAAAAAGAAGTTATAGAGAGAATGATAGACCTTATTCAATTTTGGTTTATTCAGGAGAGAGAACTTGTACAGAATGCCCCACACAATATTGAACATCAGATTCTGAAAATCACACACAAGAAACTACAGCCCCTAATCCTTCCAATGAAAATTTTCTCACTTCATTTTTATTATCTATTAATAAGTTATGACTAGTTTACCCAAAACACTTGTTTATGACAAGCTTTAGGACTAGTGAAAAACCCTATCTTCCATAGAGTGTATCTCCAAAATTATAGCGAATAACGAGATGAAATTTTTACCACAGGTACCTAGATATGTCTTAACAATACCATATCAATTTCACCATCCAAATCATTCTAGAAACAAATTTGTATAGAAAATGGTAAGATGACCTATAAATAACATACCTTAGAGCACATCACCAAAAGACTTCATCCTCCCTCGAAATTAGGCCTTCTTTACTTCATATTTCCCCTGAAATTGGAATTGTGTGTGTAAAATGAATGTATAATGATATGTATTTATACCCTTTGTGTCACTTCCTTTTAACATTAGGGTCGACCTGAAACTTTCTTATTTTGTAATTATTTTCTTTAATTATCTTCAGGGCCGACCTATACTTCCTTCTTCAATTTACTTTGTCATCTTCAAAAATTCATTTCTCCTCAACCATGAGGATCCACATGATGTTCCACCTACCACTGGAAACAACATGATGTATATTATCCATCCATGGGTGTTGTGTCTATATGTGCACTATCCTTCATGTCATGTCCAAATACCTTCATCAATATTGCGGTCCAAAATAAATGACTATGGATGACATCAATGACAACAACCAATCTTCCAACATAGTACCCACATATTTTTGAAGATTTTGGAAATATTGTTTTTCTTTTGTAAATAAGTTGTAACGAGGACAGTGAAAAAATAAGGGGAGGTGATTGTAACACCCCAAGGCCGAGCTGTTGTTGAATTGTAATTATGTTTATAGGCTGGTGAGCCAAGTGTTTATAAGTTGGAAGACTTATGTGTTTATTAGGCCAATGAGAATGATTTTGTATATGTAAATAATCACACCATTAATAAAATTACATCACTGCATGTAGACCGACCACGAAGAAAGAGTTATGGGGGACTAAGCTCCAATAGGTAGGGAAGGGGCTAAGTGTCTAGGAATAGGGGCTAAGCTAGAGGGCTTACCTATAGTGGAATATTATTATATTATTATTTCCTATAGGCTAAGGTTTGACATAACCATGTTGTCCTAAGTTCCTGGTGAAAGGGGATGAGTGTTAAGTGGATCTCATGCAGCTTTAGGAAGACATGTGTCAACCTGGGTGCATACAATTTTTAGGTGAGAAAGTCATCTCGTTGGGGTCCGCTCACCATTCTCGCGATGGTATCCATTCTAGAGGTCATCCATTCTCCCCACTAATGCACACACTGAGACTTAACATTCATGCAACCAACCATTTCCTCCATCGTCGATCTCTTCAACTTCTGAAACCTGCAAACCCGTTGTTGACAATTAAAATCGCAACAACGTTTTGCCTGCAAAGTGTTGCTAAAAGCCTATTATTATAAAAGCTAAATAATGTAGTAGGTGGGACCCCCTTGTAGATTGGAGATAATATCTGGCTCTTATTTTATGTTTGTGCCACTGTTCGACACTACTTACATGGTTGATGATATTGGTGATGGATTGGGGTTATTATGTGTTGGTTCTATGTGCGACAAGTGAATGTTGGGTAAGGCATGCTATGTTTTGTTCTGAGCTCCAATCGCATGTTACAATTGCCTATGTTATCCATTCTACTATTGCTATCTATTCTTGGACTCGTTACTTTGACACCTGCACAACATACATGTTAGTAATAATACTAAAGAGAAGTTGGAAAAATGCAAAAGAAATATAAACAAATGCAAAGGGAAGGAATTAAACTATGTTATATACTACTCTACATGCATTTTAAATGGTCCTTGTTATCCCTAGCAATAATCTAATAGTTATGTGATTTGATTGAGTTATATGAAGTGGTGATTTATGTTGTAGCATAAGTTTGATATGGGTCGCCCTATTGGTTTTAGTAGGTGATGGTTTCGATACATGGTTTAATTAATTGAGTTAATGAGAAGTTTGTTGGCGTGTACTAAGGAATTAATGGACTAGGGATGGAGGCGACGTGCATTTACTACATGTCACCCTTACTCCTTCCAATATCCACCACTCTATTCGGGCTATTGTTCAACTGTGCTTGTTGTGGTTATGCTCTGAATTTCAAGAAGAGGGAGAACCGCTCGGCCAACTCACGTTTTAAGGTGCTTTTGATTAAATGTATGTCTTTTTTTTGCTATCCATGAGTCACCTCTGGTTATGAAATAGATATTGGCTCGGATGTATGGGTTTGTTCTTTTCTTAAGTATGGAAACTGTGTTAAATTGTGATTTTTGGCATGAATCGTTGGTGGCTTTCATTGCAATAATGTTTGGAGTCACAATGTTTTTGGTCATCCTGAGTGTTAGCATCCATAGAGGCTCTCTGTCATCCTTATTGGTTTTAGTTGGAGGGTTTCTTTGGTCTAGAATGGTTGGTTGTCTTCACGCATTCATATCCCATACCTAGTCTTGGATTTTATGGGGTTTAATGGGTTTGAAACGACTTGCGTCACTGCACATTATTCACTATGGGAATTGGGTTGTTCTTGCTACTATTGGTCGTGCAGTGGGTTATGTTGCTTCTTCCTGGATCTGCTCTATCTCAACATTGTTAGTTGGTTGGTTGGGAGAGCCATGAGGGTTATACCCTACGTGTGCTAAGTATCGTTACAAGGCCCAAGTAGATCCTTTCTCTTTTGTTCATAGCTTCTCTTGTCATGGGATTTGTCTCCCTGTCCACGAAGTCAATTGTGGTATTTCCTATGTGTGCACCATTGCTCTCAGAGGTTTTCACCATCAAGAAGAGTCAACTCTAGCCACAATGTGTTGGTCCACAGAGAGAACCCTTGATTCCTCAAGTCTGAGTGTTGATAGAGGAGTCATTATGGCCTGTCAGGTGTATTGTTGGTATTTATGAATTGGTGGTGTATTGTCGACAGAGTGGATTACTGGCTCACCCCATTGATTATGTGACAATGATGTTGGTTTTGGTATCTAGTCACTGCAAAAATTGTTATTATAATTGGATCAATAAGATCAACATGGTTAATGGGATGAATTGTTAAATCAAATACAAAGTGATTGTCCTTGTGTTTATTGAATTGATAACCCAACATTGTTTTTAATTGATTAATTCGTAGCATTGCTTCATGCGTGATGCATCAGTATGTGTGGCATTCCTACAACATGTTAGGTCGGGTTGTTGATTATTATGATTGAGTGTTTTAATTTCCATGGGAGTATTGCAATAGTGGTGTATATGGTATGGTCATTCACTGTGTATGCTATGGATATTTTTGGTTGCGCCCCCAAAGATAGTCATAGAATTTTTAAACATTGCTTTGTTGCAATTTGATTATTTATGTTGTTGGATAGACCAGCATTTTTGGTTGTTGATTATTATGACTGAGTGTTTTAATTTCCATGGGAGTATTGAAATAGTGGTGTCTATGGTATGGCCATCCACTGTGTATGATATGGATATTTTTGGTTGCACCCGCAGAGATAGTCATAGAATTTTTAAACATGCTTTGTTGCAATTTGATTATTTATGTTGTTGGATAGCCCAACATTTTGAATGTTTAGAGTCAAAGAAAATTGGACCTGTATAGTCACATAAATACACTTGCGTTTTGTCGAATGGTTTTGTATTTCACATCATAGCGTGAGTTGAAGTGGTGATTTTTTATCTGCGTGTTTAAATGACAAGTCAGGATCTTTGCAAGTTAAATATGGATCATTGTGTTGACTTCCCACTATGTATGTTTAATGAATATCATGCATTTCAACAGTGATAAGAACAGGTGTTGTGACAGTATAACCTCATTGCAATTTAATTATTAAATGAATTAAAAGACAGAATCGAGCACAATTTTTATGTCTATATTTGATGTTTGAAATAATTCGTGAGAAGTGGTTGATTTTGATGTTCAACATAGTGGAAATAAGTGATTATTTATGCATTTGCAAATTGTTTGGAAGTATTAAATGGATAAATGAGAGGAACAAAGCTCCCCTATAGACTATTGTGGAATGCATGGTGTCTTGTTTGGTGACACTGTGTTAAATATTTGATTACAAGCAAGGAGAAAGTTAACGCATAGGATTGCTTGAACTATACACAGTAATTGTTTGGGGTCTATGTGGTCATTTGGTTGGTATGTTTCCTTTAACATAATGGTTTTATGGATCACTTAATTAATTTTATGAACATTAATCACTCTCTTTCCCAACCATTTTTCTCTTTCCTCTAATTACAACCCCCTCGCCCTCCCACATTCATTTTTCACTCCCTGTTCTAAAATTTAATTACAGTCAAGAAGAATTATGTGTTGAAGTAGTTTAGTGTCGCATTTTCTCAATTGGATTACAATGATGTTTTCTTTGGTTTTCATTACAGTTCATTGATTGTGGTTTTTGAGCATTAACTATGGTTCTTTTCCCCCTCACTTTATCATTTTTCGCTAAATACAAGCCCCTCACATATCCCAAGACCTTGTTTTCACCCCCTTCTCATTGACAACAGTTAAACAATTTATATGGATTGGATTGCATGAGCCTGATATGTTGTTGAGCCAAAATCTATTTCATATTTTTAAAGAGTTATCATGTATGGTTGTTTAAAGGACTATTTTCTAATCAATCATGCATGCAGGAATGAGTTTTTTCAGTCGAGGTAGCCATGGAAGAGGAAACCGAGGGAGGGGTCATTGGAATAGAGGGCCAAGAAGGCCAAGGTTATCCATGTGCTTTGATGCTGACTCGCAAGTGCTAGGCCAATTGTTTCAGGTCATATTTTTCAATTGGATTGGGAAAGGAATCATCCAACCTAGGCCTGAAAGGCCTCCTTTCCAAGCTCCACAAGCCCCTAGTATTCTCGTTCCCCCTCATGTCTCATTGCAACCCAAGGTTCCAGAAAATGACAAATGGCAAGAGATTGTCCACCCGACAGTCTCCCAACATCATGTTTGGCCCAATTTGTCCTTGCCTTCTCCCCTTCCTATTAACCAGATTGCCCAAGATGCACCTTTCCACTCACCAGTTCAGTCCTCTCATGCTAGAAAAAGGTTGAAAACCAAGGCCCACCATGCCCTTGACAAAGGAAAAGCCATTGCTGCCCCTTCCTCGCCCTCCAATGGCTGTGACAAATCCGTGTCTTCCCAGATGCATTTGAGGGATGATTGTTTTCACATGATCAACGAGATTAGGCCTAAAGGCTCATCGCAACCAAAGTAAAATTCAGGAAAATTGAAGGCTGATAGCAACAATCAAGGAAATATTGCATCTCAGAGTGGGAAATATGGCTTTTGAGTTTTTATTTTATCTATTGTTGATGACAGTTTACTTCAAAAGTTTTTGGACAACATGTTTTATTTTTTTGATATATGAGTAATGCATTTTTGAAAACAATGTCAATTATAAATGAGATAAATTGTCAAATGTGCATGTGATAATGGGAGTCACAAGGAGAGATGTTCTTGTTTAATTGACTAGTTATGTTATAATTGTTAAGATCTAAATGGGAGTCACAAGGGTTCCCACCTACTAGTTATTATTTATTTATAATCCTTATTATGATTATTACTTTCCCCCCTAACTAAAAAGTTGGTTGAATCTTTAGTTAACTTAACTAATGAGGTGGTTCAACTAACTCAACCAATTCTGATTTTCTTAAAGGAAAAAGGAAAGGGAGGAACAAGGAGAGGACAGAAGGAGAAGCATACTAGGGTTTTCTCTTTGAGTTTATGTTGAGATAGTTCAGTTTTCATTCATTCCTTAATTTATCACAAGCCTGATTCTCTTTTATGATAGAAGAGACTTATTGTAAACAACAACATTCAAGGTTGAATTACATCATTCAGACACTTGTTTTTTAGAGGTGTTGATCCATATTTGATAGTTTGTGTAGACTTGTCTGTTTGTGAATTAGTTTTCATGACTGACAAAGGCTATTGTGCAGAGTTGAGTGGGAAACAATGTGTGGCAAGCTGATCTAAGTTTGACTTTGGTTCGAAATTTTTGTATGAGATTTTGTAAAGAAAATGACTCTTTGGTGAATTGAAATGAAATAAAGGAATTCTTTATGTCTCATCTGTCTTGATTATCATCTTTGTGTCTTACTTCTATCTTTAAACTTGTTTTCAACAACTATTATATTCAGAAAATCATATTAAAATGAATTTTCCAGCAAGCTTTTAATTATGAAAAGTCTAGCCTAAGCACTTGTAATGGATACTTGTGAGTTAGGATTTTATTTTTGATGGCTATACACCTAGGGTGACATTCCCGTCTATTTTTCTTTAGCCAAGAAGAATCTAAAAAATGCTTGAGTAAGATCATTTCATATATTTTCCTCAACCTTTATTTGGCGACCATACTGGGGAGATCTTCGATATCTCTCTAGTTAATTTTTATACTCGATTTTCATTGATACATATTTTTTCTGATATTGATTCTTTGACTGTTTTATTTCTTAATGACTATGCTTGTTGCAAGGCAGCCCAATATCGAGCCCAGTCTCCAAGACCAAACCAACATTGCTTTGAACCTGTTTAACACCATTTTGGACACTGCCAATACCCGTGTTGAGCTTAACCACTCTTAGGTAGCAATTGAACGAGATATTAGTGGACAAGAACGTTGGAAGCTAGATGTAGGCAACCTAGAAATAAATAATAGCTTTCTTGTTTCTTCAGTCTTGACCTTTCTTTCATGTCCTGGGACTCTCATGCTTCTATAATAAGAAGAGGATTATCACCGAAAATCAATCGTATTTATGAAATAGGAAGAAGGAACGTTGTGTTATCTACCCAACAAAGTGCTCTAAGGAGAAACTTGTCTGATTCATCCAGATCATCTCTCTTTCCCTCATCTATCATCCACAAGATGGCATCTAGTGGTGGTTTTGGTGGCAAAGTGATTCATCCTATCAATATTCATCTTCATCAGTGATTGATATCTTATGTAGCCACCATATCCCTGTCCAATCTACCACAAATCCCACCAAAGTCATTAAAAATTATGGGATTTTCCAGTTTGAATAAGATGCCACAACCACACCATGGCATGTGTCCTCTCCTCTTAACTTAGCACCTGCTACTCATCCACTTCTTAAATTTAAAGAGCATCTTCCTAGGTTTTCAGGAAATAACATTGTGACTACAAATGAACACCTGGTGGCATTTTCTAATGCTTCTCATAACATAGGAGCCAATGACAATGATACTTGCATGCGCTTATTCGTCAATTCCTTCGAAGGAAAGGCTGTGGCTAATTTATTTGACCGTCCTCCTAAGATTCTGTCTACTTGGGAGGATTTAATCTATTGGTTCCAATCCAATTATGGGAAATCTAAAAGCCCGGTTGAGAAGTTAAGGGAATACAATAACGTCACCTATAAGGATGGTGAGACCATCAAGTCTTTCAAATTATGTTTCACCAAGTTATACAATAAAATCCCCGAACTTATCCGCCCTCAGAACCAAGAAAATTTCATGCATTACTACAATGCATTACCTTCCCCCTACCGTCATAGGCTCGAGGAAAAATCCATTGATAATCGTGGTTCCACTCTGCATGCTTTTTTAGAGTATGAACAATGATTTGAAATAACTGGTCTTCCCTAGGGACAGTCGGTTAGACAGACATACATGTCCTCCCTTTTATAGCTAGTACAAGACATGAACAATCGTATGATATCATATGAGTAGAAAGGAACTGTCTCCCCTCTCATCCCTGGAGCTTCATCCTCTTCTGCACCCCCCTTTAGAAATCTGGTTGAAAATAGTTTTCAGCCTAAAGCTATCTTGCCACGAAATTGGTGTAACTTTTGTGAGGAACACCACAAGGAAACCACGTGTGAGGTAAAGAAGAGTGCTAGAGATAATATATTTGGTAAGAGACCAGAAGCTACCATCGTTGTCCTAGCTTTTGTAGAGCCAAAAGACATCATGGTCATCAAAACTAGGAACAAAGCCTATGCTCGCAAGGGAAAATTTGAGCCTCCCCACATATCTTCTAGCCCATGCTCATCCTCACCTATTGCTACTGTCTAGGTCCCTAAAGTTCCTGAGAGTCAAGGAATTACTCCCCCTCTCCCCTGTTACAAATACAATATCTTGAATTAGTTGGCCAACATAAAAGAAGATGCAACCCTTCTAGACATGGTTGTCGCTCCTGAACAACAGATGCATCTGAAACAATTCATGGAAGGAAAATCTTCTGTTATAGCCAATATTTACGAAGAGGTAAACAAAGAGGATTATTTTGTAAATAAAATAGGCATACACAACTTTAGATATCCTATAAAAAATCCCCCTTTTTATATTTCTATAAATATTATGGATAAGATTGCCCAGTGTTGCCTCATTGATGGAGGTTCGGGCCCAAGTGTGATGTCGAATATTATTGTGGAAGAGCTAGGTTTGTCTTGTACAAATGAAAACACCAAAAGCATGCTCTCCTATAATAGTCCACAACAAACAACCATAGGCAAGATTAAGGATGTGACCTTGGTTTTATGCGCTCATCCTGAAATAAGGACAATCCTCATCATTAAGGTAATTGATATGCCTGTAAAAAATTACTCAATTATCTTGGGAAGATATTGGAAAGCCTTAACAGGTGGGTACCTCTCACTCGACAAGAGACATTTATCAGTGCCTCAGAATCGTAAGAAAATTATAGTCCTTAGAGAGAGAAGGATTTCACTCTACATAGAGAGTGTTCCCCAATCTACTGTAAACTATATCGAAGAGGACCTAGGAGTATATTCCATCTTTCCCGAGGAGGATAATATTCCTTTGGAACAAATTGATTTAGATGATGATATGTGGCACATGCACTTTGATGATTCATGCTCTAATGAAGGTAATGGGGTTAGCATTATCTTGGTTTCCCCTGTAGGGAAAAATCATAATTTGTCTTATAGGTTAGAGTTTGCTTGTATAAAAAATATCACTGAATTTGAAGCTTTATTATTAGGCATTGAAAATGCCCTTAATATTGGTTGTGGTCACCTTTTAGTTTTTGGAGATTCTGAGCTTGTTGTGAACCTAACACGTAAGATATGCTCTCCTAGAAACAAGTTGATGGAACAATATACCCAAACTGTTTGGGTGCTTATCTCGAACCTTTTATCTTTCAACATCACTCATGTTAAGAGGGATTTGAATTCAATGGCTGATCGGTTAGCCGTCTTTGTAGCTTCCCCTAATCAACAACTTTTTCCTCACATGAATGATTGTTCTTTTCAATCCCTATATTTTCCATATATCCCTGATAATGTAGAATTTTGGCAGGCCCTCCCTCACGATGAGAGCATTTGTTCTTTCATTCAATATGAAACACTTAATTCTTAGGAAATTATATCCATAGAAAACAATAATATTCTTAAGGGCTTGACCCCTCTTATGGGTTCGTTTTCTGTTAAGCCCTAATATTGGCTCATTACCCCTTAATTGGGGCATATTAGATTAGTAATGCTATTTTATTTATGTCGGATTTAGGCCATTAGTTGTAATTTAGATTAGTAATGTTATTTTAATTATGTCGGCTTTAAGCCATT
>ML791240.1:347262-453418 GCA_009831015.1 Picea engelmannii
CTTGTACTTGAACATTTAAGTGGGGTAAAAGGAGGTTGCCCCCTCGAAGAGGCTTATTATCTGAAATTATCTCTTTTTCAAGGCGTTGAGTACTTTTGCTGAGGTTTTTATATGCTATATTGATGTTTGGTTCTTAACATTTTCATCGAGTGTTGTAGTCAATAAAGAAAAATAGAAAGAAGAGGAGTTACGAAGGAAGGTGGGTGAAACCATGTCCTAGAATATTGGGGCACTCGAATCGTCAAAGAAGGTTAAAATAAATACCCAATGTTCTGATAAAGAAGAAATGAGGTTTTACAAGCTACTTGGTGGATTTCAAAAGGTTTTTTCTTGGTCTTATAAGGATCTTCGTGGTTTTGATCTTGGTCTTACACGACATGTTATCCCCATCAAGGAAGGCAAGAAACCAGCTAGGAAAAAAAAAATACCTATTAACTCTGCATTCAAAGCAACTTTTCAAAGGGAGTTGAAAAATTTCTTAAGGGCTAGGATTATCTTTTCAGTCCACCCTGAATTGGTTTCCAATTGGGGAATTTTTTCGAAGACCACTGATCATATTAGAACCTGCATTAATTTCTTCACTTTCAGTCAAGTTGTTATGAGAAATTATTTTCCTCCTCTCAATATGGAAATGATTCTGCAACAGGTTGTAGAGTCACAGTTGAAGCCCTTACTTGACAATTTTTTGGGTTGCAGGAAAATCAAAGAAAAAGGGGCAGATGCTTACAAAACCACCTTGATCTCAGATTGAGGTACCAGGACTTATAAATGTTTTTTTTCTATCCTACCCGACACAAATATAGCTTTTAAAAGACCTATACACACAACTTTCGATGAATTGGTCAGTATCCATCTTTATCTTGATGATCTAGTTATGTGCGTCAAAGGGATGATAATTACCTCAAAGTTCCAAGTGTTATTTCTGGATCCTTTCAAAATTTATTTTTTCCTGGATACTAACTTTTACATTCTAAAATATCTACAGGAGCAATCATTTTCCTACAGCACTATCGGTTCTCATTTGAAACATTATGAGGGATCAACATGAAAAGTTATAATGTTGTTTGGATTTTTTGTATACTAGTATCCTAGCTTTGCTTTCATTTTTGTGCTTCTCTTTTCCTCTTTACAGTAGTTTTACTTCTGTTTGTTGCGTTAAAACTTTCCTTGTTTCTTTTTCATTTCTTTCTTTTATTGCTACTTTTTTAATTTCTGCATTTTTTTACTTCTGTCATGATTTTGTTTCCTATCATCTTTTAGTTAATTTGGTCAAAATAAGATGTTGGATCAATTCTACCACAGTGACACTCCTGCAAATCATTGCTAATCAATAACAATGAATCTTACACAACTATTATGATGTTTCCTCTGAAGGAGCCCTTGAAATTGTTACATATTTCCACTACAGTCTTATAAAGAATTGGTTATCTCTCGCTTCTTCTTGCCATTTCTTCATCCATTGAGATTTTTTAAGAGAAAGTCTAATTTTTTTTTCCCTTGAAGTTAAGAGAAGATTCTGGTTGAAGGATTATGCATATAGTGGTAAAACCCCTCATACTTAACACTTTTCATGAGTTATTCCCAAATTCACGGTCATTTTTCCATTAAATCCGCTCACTTCCCCCTGTTTCACAATCTTCCTGGTTATATCTCCTTGATCTATCTTTCTTGGTCTACGAAACCATGATTTTTGAGTTCTAAATCTGTTAAAAACAAATTTCCCTATGGAGTCACCAGTTTGTTGATGATTAAAATCGCAATGAAGTTTTGCCCGCAAAGTGTTGCTAAAATCCTATTATTATAAAAGCTAAATAAAACTAGTAGGTGGTACCCCCTTGTAGATTGGAGATAATATCTGGGTCTTATTTGATGTTTGTGCCATTGTTCAACACTACTTACATGGTTGATGAGATCTTATTGGCAATGGATTGGGCTTATTATGTGTTGGTTCTATGTGCGACAAGTGAATGTTGGGTAAGGCATGTTATGTTTTTTTTCTGAGCTCTAATTGCATGTTACGATTGCCTATGTTATCCATTCTACTATTGCTATCTATTCCTGGACTCATTACTTTGACACCTTCACAACATACATGTTAGTAATAATACTAAAGAGCAGTTGGAAAAAGGAAAAATAAATATAAACAAATGCAAAGGGAAGGAATTAAACTATTCTATATACTACTCTACATGCATTTTAAATGGTCATTGTTATCCCTAGCAATAAGCTAATAGTTATGTGATTTGATTGAGTTATATGAAGTGGTGATTTATGTTATAGCATAATTTTTATATGGGTTGCGCTACTGGTTTTAGTGGGTGATGGTTTCGATACATGGTTTAATTAATTGAGTTAATGAGAAGCTTGTTGGCATGTACTAAGGAATTAATGGACTGGGGATGGAGGCTACGTGAATTTCCTGCATGTCACCCTTACTCCTTCCACTGGCCACCACACTAGTTGGGATATTGTTCAACTGTGTTTGTTGTGGTTATTCTCCGACTTTCAAGCAGAGGGAGAACCGCTCGGCCAAATCGTGTTTTAAGGTGTTTTTTATTACATGTATGTCTTTTTTTTTCCATCCATGAGTCTGCTCTGGTTATGAAATAGATATTGACTCGAATGTATGGGTCTGTGCTTTCCTTAAGTATGGAAACTATACTAAATTATGATTTTTGGCATGAATCATTGGTGGCTTTCACTGCAATAATGTTTGGAGTCACAATGTTATTGGTCGTCTTGAGTGTTAGCAGCCATAGAGGCTCTTTGTCATCTTTACTATTTTTAGTTGGAGGGTTTCGTTGGTCTATAATGGATAGTTGTCTTCACGCATTCATATCCCATTCCCATTCTTGTATTTTATGGGGTTTAATGGGTTTGAAACGCCTTGCGTTACTATGCATTATTCACTATGGGCATTGGGTTTTTCTTGCTACTATTGGTCATGCAGTGGGTTATGTTGCTTCTTCCCAACTCTCCTCTATCTCAATGTTGTTAGTTGGTTGGTTGGGAGAGCCACGAGGGTTATACCCTTCATGTGATAAGTATCGTTACAAGGCCCAAATAGATCCTTTCTCTTTTGTTCATAACTTCTCCTATCACGGGATTTGGCACCCTGTCCACGAAGTCAATTGTGGTATTTCTGTTGACGGGCGAAATTGACCGTCCGTCAACTAGGAGAGTGGAACCGGTCCGGGGTTGTCGAAATAACCCAAGTCGTTTGGGATGAACCACCCTGATGGGTTTAGCGGCTCCATTAGCCGATCTAAGTCCTAAGAAAACAAAAGAAAACTACTCTAAATTAACTAATCTAACTAAAACTAACTATTAAAACAAACTAATAAAAACAAACTAAATTATTAATATATATACAATTTACTATCTAATACTACACAACTATAATTTTATAAAATCAAATGATCACTTACTAACATAATCAAATTTAATTAAAAATGTACAATGTTTACAAATTACAGATTTGAATGAAAACCTGAAAACTCATTTGTAATCTGTCCTAAGACAGCAAGACTATTGTTTTTTGATTTTTACAATTTTATGAAAAGAAATAAACTAAAAGAAACTATCTAGACTAAATAACTACAATACTAACTCTAACTACAAATATAAACTACACATATACCTAACTAAACTACTTAAATTATACTAAAAAAATAACTATTAAATACTAAATAACAAACTGACATGAAGTAACGTTTTCCAATTTGTCTTGTGTAAGATGGTCGATTCAGCTGTTTGGTGGGAGGAAACCCGCACCAGATTATCCACGATATTCTCATAAACAGGAAGCTACTGTGCTCTTCAGATGTGATTACAGGACAAACAAAACATAAAAATTACAACAATTTTATGATTTACAAATCTTCACAGTTAGATAAATCTTCATGCAAAGATCTATACAAAATGATTCAATTAACAAAGAAGAGAAATATGTCATTTATTAACTGAAACAAAGTAATTGATGTACTTAAAAAATAGGAGATATCATATACAGACGACATATAAATCAACTCATATCAACATACAATAAATTATGATAGCTAAAGTAGTCGATAATTAATTGCCAACTGATATGAAAAAACTTGAAACAAAAGTTTGATATATTGAAAGCGAAAGTTGTTATAAGACATCAACTTTTGTCTTAGTCTAAATCATAAATCCATAGTCTGGTTCTCCCACAGTGAGGATGATGATGTTTATTACAAAAAATGACAAGTATTTAAAGACCTTACATAGGGTAAAACATCCCTGTGGAAGTTATCAAAACTGTTTACACAAATCTGGGAAAATATCCCAAGTTTCTATCTCTAACTCAAACTAACAACTTAAAAATAAAAACTCCATCACACAAATATCTCCTAGAGTTCCATAACATGCCCAATTGATTATTGCAATTCTAATGTACCTGAAAGAGAACAAAAAATGGCAAGTTAAAAGGATATTTTATTAATAAAATTGATAAAAATTTAATTTCTAAGACTAGCTACAGAATCCTGCGATTTTGTAGCTGGTCTAAATCAAACACAGAATCGTATTAAAAATCAATTCAAATCTTAAAAAACATATTCAAACTATAAAAATTACTTGTATGCAAATTGAACAAACTAAATTGTATTCAACCAAAAGATAACAGAGATGTATACACTCTGTTTAATTCGTTATCACCAATTCGGGTATACAAAATCGTATCAAAGAGTAATGAAATCGTTTTCACATCCAATTGAAATCCAAACCGACAGTTTTAACAAATCACATGCAATCGTTTATGATGCCTCATCCATTAATAGGAAACACGATCGAATCCACATGAAATCAACAAGATCGTTTTCAAATTGATATAACTGTATTAACATAAACAAACTACCCAGGCTATTAGCAAATCAAATCAAAACTGTTATGTAAATTATCACAAAAGAAATCGTAATAGGATTAATCGGTTGATAACAGGGTATGTGGGATTTGTCAAATGTTTTTTATTGCCAATTGGGGCAAACACAATCAATTGACAGTCCACAAAATCATCACTTGAATTCATTTCAAAATGAAATATTAGCCGAATTTTCTCATCCGAATTCAACAAAGATAAAATCAAAACCAAAAGAGCAGCATCAAATCGATTTTCGATACGAATCCAACTCATAAAAGAAATCGTGCTAACTCAAGATACACAGCAACAAGAGCGAATCGAACAGTTTGAGTTTGACATAATCGTTATGAATCAACACAGATCCATGATTTCGGCGAAGAGATCTTTTGCACAGGTCAAATATAATCCAAATCCAAACGAGAATGTTGACAAAACAGAGTCGTTTTTCCAATTTAATAGACTACATCGTATTTATCAAGCCAATTCAATCCTATGAAATCATTTCAAAAATCAAATCACAAGAACTAAATCAGAGCCGTTGATATCCAACAACAACAAAATCATGTTAAATCAAAACAGAACCGTGTTCTAATTTTAGTGTAAAAACCTCTTGTTCACATTAGATACAAACAAAATCCAAGCGAAAGCAAAACCCATTAATTTTGATAATTCAAACCAACAGAATTATTCAAAACGAATCAAAACCAGTGAAAACCAATCAATTGCTAAATTGGGCACGACCGAATCGTATAACCAAATCATAACTTCATTTAATTTTAGCAAAACAAAAGCAATGTACAGGATCCACAACATAACCTTTTTTCATAATCAAACTATGACAGAGTCATCTCTATCAATGGATAGAGCTAATTGAAAACCAAACTGAATTCATTATATTAATCCTAGCAATTCAAAAAACGAAATTGATATTGAAATTCATACTTGGATAATCAATAGACTACTTGGTCATGATAGTTTGGAATTGACGAACGCTGTCGTCGACTCTACATTCCTAAAAACGATCGAACCAGTGGTTTTTTTCTTCTTGTCATTAGCTTGAAGCTTGTCCCTTTCTCTTGTGAACCCTGTAACTTGGTTTTCCAATGATTTGATTTTCGAATGTAATAAGGGAACGTCGATATAGTAGCGCTCCAACCACACATTACATTGAACACATGTTGTCTGCTCGGGCTTCGAAATTGCAGGCGAGGGTTGGTTTAGATCACCGAGGGTTCCATTAGGTAGCTTGATCCCTGGGTAGCTAGGATTGTTCTTTAGTCAAGAGGGTAAATTAGAAACAAAGTCATAGGGTGGCTCGGAGCACAGACCACAGGAATAAGGGTATTCTCCAGCCAAGAAGCGCTCGATATCAGAGTCCGAGTCTTCACTGAGGACTATGGGTTTGTGATTATCATTTGGCTTAGGTTTATTCCGAGCAAGTCTCGATATCAATCGAGCATTCTTTTTACCTTTTCTATCGACAGTAGGGTTACCCTTGACTTTCTTGCTCACAGGCGTTTTTTACAGCCTCAACCTTGTATGTTATAATGTCGGGTAGGCTGATATCAGGGAAGATCGAGGGTTTGGGAGAGGGTCAAAGGGCATGGAAAGGCACGGGTGGCCCGACCTTAGTATTTCTAACCACAGGCTTCTTGATTTGGACGGACTCTGAATCAACAAAGCCATTTCGAGAGAGAAAAGATTGCCAATTATTGTCGTGAAGGTTCAAATGATGAACTACGATGAGTCTGATCAGGCCATGGTGAAACAAGCTACTATCGACCTTCTCTCATTTAAACCTCTTTGACATCTTGTACAGACTACACAAGTAGTAAAATGGCATGTTCAATGGATAACCCATGAAATTCATTAACAGTCGAAGGTGATAAAGAAAAACCAATCCATACTGACCCTCACAGGTCACAAATTGTTTAACCATTATCAAAAGGTCATGCCACCTAGGTTTAAGCATGGAAATAGGCATACCTTTGTCACATGATGTGGCTTTTCATGATACGAATAGTAAAGGCCATGGCACCTCGTCGACTTTATATTTTTTAAACCATCATTGGCCCGTGGCTGCCAATCCTGTGGCAGAGCTTATGAACTCTTCATTCAGCTCAAGTTGAATATCACCTACTTTATCCCTACACCCATCAAAGGTAAGGGCGAATTGTTTTGCAACAAACATATTGAAACCCTCGAACCTCTGTACAAACGTGAGCCAACCACTATCCTCTAAATATTTCTGGGCATTATCGAACAGTAGCAGGGCTTGATTACCATTCGGTTCAATTTGCACCACCGGTGCCATAGACAAGAGCACACGGTGAGCGATGTGCATGAGCCAGGGTTTGAGCACAGCATACGCAGGGGCAAAACGCTCACAGGCTTACCCGAAACTAGCAAAGGTGAAACAGGGATAGGGGTAAACATTAATGACATATCGTGCAAAGGTGGTGGAGCTATTTCTGCCATGCAGAATAGTCATTACCATAGTGCAATCGCCGATGCTTACAACTTATTCAAATCACAACGCATATGTGTTACAAACATGCCACTTCAATCAATCAATCGAAACCTTTGGTAAGTGGATTAATCATTCGCGCAAACAATAGTTATACCATAGTTTTTTAAAACCAAAGCAATAAATCAAAATCGCACCAAGGGTTTGGTTATATGAAACATGTGTTGTATGTAACGTTTTATACCAAGGGTTTTTCCACAACACAAACGTGTTTTTATGAAATCAATGTGCCAAGTGAATCGATCAAAGAACATATAAATCCAATCACCAATGCATCACAAACTCAATCACTCATAAAACGAAACTGTATAATCAATGAAAGAATGCCAAATGATTACAGATCAAGAGGTCTTGCCAACTGTATAATGATGAGTAAAATGTAAACGCAATGGGCATATCGACAAGAATGATAGCGAAAATTCAGTGACGATTTTAATGCGACTTCGTAAATCAAGTTTTCACGCTTTCAGTCGTGAAAACAAGAACAAAGGTAAGTGTGCAAACACATATAAAAAAATAGTGTCATTTTATTGAAGAGATTGCGACAAAATCAAAGTTTGCAAAACTATGGTGTAGGAAGCTTATAAGGACAGTATAAAAATGTGAATTGGCTGCCAACAATGGCGACACACTGGTAGAAGCAATTATCTCTGCCAAAAGAACAAATTCAGATTAGGATAACGAGAAAAATTCTAACTCAAAGATAACAACCAGAAAATCGTGTGAACATCATCATTAACCGAATATTCCAGTAGTGTTTAAAGGATGAAAGATGATAACAATCTCAAGACAAGCAAGTTGCGATATTAAAGATAAAATCTCCAATACTGTTGACAGAGCCACTGCTGCCAGCAGACGTCCATAGCCTCGACAGGGTTGCCATTTAACCCACTCTGACATCCGTATCCTGCCAAGAAGTTCTAGATCAGAATAAAGGACATTAAGAGGTTTCTTAGTTGCAAATTTTCATATACCCGACATTGCTTCACTACCAGCGGGCCTGTTCAGTACCCTGACGATGTTGTCTTGGCGTCATGCATGCATTTACTCACTGCCAACAGACCTGTTCAGCATCCCGACGGGTTTACAAGCACTTCCCACAACTCTTTTATTGATTTATTTTGTTTTGTTTTTCAAATATATATAGTTGAGCGGGATGACGCTGAAAATTATGATATCTTAACATATTTTTTCAGACCTCGACAATTTTTTTATTTTTTTTAAAGTGTCCTTTATTAAGATCCAGAGATGTTTCATTTACAGAACCAACTTCCTAAGACAGGGAGACATCTTCTGAGTCATTCCCTTAAGGAAAAGGGACAGCATAAAAAGATAATAAATGATCCCAACAAGCTTATGTTAGAGATTGAAATTAGTTAACTTCTTTCAAACGACAAACTTTTGCCACTTACAGATGTAAATTTCAGAAGTATACAATTGATGTTTATACAATTTTCTTAGCAGTTATTTCAACGAAGGAATTTTCTGTTTTCTTTGTCTGAATAGCTCAGTATACAGGTATGTGTATTTCCAAAAACACAAGCTGATAAACTCAAAAGAGAAATCAAAAACAAAAAGCAAAAGAAAAATCAAACAAAAGAAAAATATGTACATATTGTACAAGGGTTGTCGTCAAGCAAAGTATCTTTTCAGGGCTTGGCCATTCACCGGATAGGTGTCAAGCTTCCCTTCAAGATTCTGCAATCGGAGAGAACTGGGACCCAACTTTTCAGCAGATAAAAACGGTCCAAGCCATAAGTTTTGAAATTTCGTGTGCTCTCCTTTTCCCTCATGCGGTTTGTCCCATTTCAAGACGAGGTCACCTACTTCGAAATTCCTATCAGAAGAAGTGTTAGAATCGAACCATATTTTAACCAATAATTGATGTTGATCTAACTTACGTTTAGCTTGGGCTCTTACCTCTTCTAGCTTCATCAAAGCGTTAATTCGGTTTTCCAAAGGGGTACAATCTTCTTCTTGAACTTTCTGCGGTAACTGAAGTGAAGGAATAAAAATGTGTGGTGGCAGAATTGCTTCTCTACCATAAACGAGAAAAAAGGGGGATTTACCTACAACAGCTCTTGGTGTTACCCTATCAGCCCATAGTGCGTTCAACAGTGCATTGTGACAATTTTTGTGATTTTCAGCCATCGTTCTCTTGATGATTTTAATCAAGTTCTTATTTGTTGATTCTGCCAATCCGTTGCCCTGGGGGTAATAGCTAGAAGAATACTTCAATTTAATTTCTTTTTCCAAAGAGAAATCACTCATCTCAAGAGAGGTAAAGTAAGAAGCGTTATCAAATACTAAACAGTCAGGGATACCAAAACGAGTGATAATATTTTCATTTAGAAAGGCAATTACCTAACTGGTGTTCACAGTTCTTAACGCGACAGCCTTAGACCACCGGGTAAAGTAATCTATGGTTGTTGTGATGAACTTATGCTATTGTGAGGATGGGGGGTTGATTGGACCTATGATGTCAAGGCCCAACTGCTGAAAAGGAGAGTCTATTGAAACGGGCTGCAAAGGAAAGGCTGGTTTTTGTAACTGCCCTGATGCTTTCTAACAAATGGTACATTTATGACACAAGGCATGGGCGTCTCTAAAAAGTGTGGGCTAGTAATAAACGACTCTTAAAACCTTATGAGCAGTGGTGCCACTACCAAAAAGACCACCAACTTCTCCAACATGCAACTCTAACAAGACTTTTTCTGCTTCATCTTTCTCAAGACAACACATCAGTACGCCATCAAAACTTTGACGAAACAGGATACCATTAACCAAATGAAAAGAGGAATACTTTAATATCAACACAGTTCTTTTAGTGGGGTTCAAGTGACGGGGGGCTGACCCATGTTCAAGACAGAATCTTATATCATCATACCAAAGACTGACAGAGTTTTGTGTGCAACATATTGCGTTTTGATCGTGTTGTCCTAGGTTTGAAGTATCGCTTTCTTCTTACTGTCCTGCTACTGAATCAACGACTAACTTACATAACCCTTGGCCTCTCACTATCTGAGATGGGGTGATTTATAAGTCGTATTCCTGCAAGGAGGTGACCCAGTTAGCCCTCTTTTCTCCTAGTTCCTTCTGCACTAACAGGTTCCTGACGGCTGGGTAGGGGACAATGAATTTAGTCCTTGACTTCAAAAGATAGGATCGGAAATGATTGACTTCTTTGAAAACAATGTAGGCTTTTCGATCTACCATTGGGTAATTAATTTTAGCGCCTTTGAAAGCAGAGCTCATAAAGGCAATGGGTACTTCATTGTTTTCGGCGTTCTTTTGAGTTAGGACGGTGGCATAGGAATGGTCAGAAGCAAAAGTGTAGAGTGTAAAGTATTGAGAAAAGTCGGGGCTCATGAGAGACGGAGCGTCTATTATGGCCTTCTTTATTGCATTAAAAGCTTGATTTTCTAGGGGTCCCCAGTGATATTGGGCGTCTTTCTTAATTAAATTCTATAAAGGCCTGACCATTTCGGAGAAACTGGGGACGAATCTCCTCACAAAGTTAATCTGGCCTAAGAAAGACTGCATAGACTTTTTGGATGTAGGAGGGGGAAGTTTCGCGATGACTTGAGTCCTTTCAGGGTTGATAATCATCCCTTTGCTCGACATAATAAATCCCAAGAGTCTACCCTGTTCTACTGCAAAGATGGAGTTTTTAGGATTCAAGGAGATGTCGTATTTACGACATCGCTGTAGAATGGCTCGTAAGTGAGCTAGATGATCGGTTTTTTTTTTAGACAATACAGTAACATCATCTAAGTAAACTATGATGGATTGATTGATTAAGCCTTGAAAAGCGATGTCCATCGCTCTCTGGAAAGTGGCACTAGCATTAATCAATCCAAAGGGCATTTTTCGATAAGCATAGGTGCCCCATGGGGTGTGGAAGGTAGTTTTAAGTTGGTCTGGAGGAGACATCGGGACTTGGTTGTACCCCGAGAAACCATCCTGTAAGGATAGTCTCTCAGAACCAAATACCTGTTGAAGGATCTGTTCCATGGGTGGGACAGGATAGTTGTCTTTATCAAACGCTCTATTAAGGTTTCAGAAATCGACGCAGAGTCGGATTTCCCCACTTTTCTTCTGGACATGGAAAAGGTTAGAAACCCATTGAGTGTTCCTAACAGGGAAAATAATATTAGCATTTAGGAGCTTATTCAATTCTTTTTGAATGGTCGGTTCAAGCTTAGGGTGCATTTTTCTCAATTTTTGTTTGAAGGGTAAGGTTTGGGGCTTCATAGGAATTACATGTTGTATGATGTTAGGATCGAAAGTTTTAAGGTCATCATACGTCCATGCAAAGACATCTTTAAATTATTTGAACAATTTAATGAATGCAACTTTTTCTTGTTTAGAACATCCTACCCCTAGATTAATGCACTGCAGATTATCATTAGTTCCTAATTTTACTTTTTCATAAGATAACGAGGAACTATTGGTTTTACAGTTGACCGAATTTTTAAATTTATCTTGAAGATCGTAAAATTTCTCTAATCTAACTACAGATTTAGGGATCGAATTTACCATGTCCGATGAATATTTAGGTGTTCTCGGATCTGGTATTACCGTGAAATCGCGCAAATTGATGTCGTGCATGCGTTCGTCTATCACCGCGCCTTGAAAATTTTCTTCCATATGCAGAAAGTTAATAATCTGTTGATCGTCGTCGAAGACTCTCCAATTCGTGATGTTGTCGGGAACGGATGACCGGAACACCAGCTCGACGGAGAATGCATCTGGGGACAAGCCTTATGCAGGAAAGAGTTTAGAAGATACGTTAGCTAATAGATCTTCTTCAGAGTTATTCAATCGAGGAATAGAATTTATATTGAAAGAAACAAATTTATTCATTAAATTCCATACCTCGGATTGGTAGCTTTTAAGATGCGGAGAAAGACAGTGGATAGAATCTCTTACCTGTCTAACCACTATTTCAGAGTCGCCAAAGATACCATGTTTTGAATGTTCATATCTAAAGCTTTTCTAAGACCTTGCAATAAAGCCTCATATTCTACAGTATTTTTAGTACATTCAAATTCTAGCCTACATGCGATCAATGTTTCGTTACCTGTCGGATCGATAATAACGCAGCCTGCTCCGGATCCTTCTTTGGACTTTGACCCGTTAAAATAAAGAGACCAAATTTGATTTCCATCGGGTACATGAGACCGTTGCATAGAAGTTGTTTGCTGCACATATGCTACAATCTCGGACTGTTGTTCTGGATTGGTGATAGTTGAAGCCTCGGCCATGAAATTGGTGAAAAAGGTGTCCATCCCTTGTACTTCGGGTGAATCAGCAAAAGGTGTAAATGGTTCATTGGGATTGTTCAAATCTATGATCGTGAACTTAAGGTAGCGTTCACGATTTACCTTGATATTGTTGGGCTTGTCATTCTCTGGAAGCCATAGGTGAGACCAATCTGTCGCGAAATAACCATGTAGCTGCTCTGACCAGTCCCTTCTTAAAAATAGACCATACACTTCTGGAATATCCACAACAATAATATCAATAACTTGATGAACCTTGGGGTTAGACGATAATCTTATAAGCACATTCTTTAGTTCGCCTATAACTTTAACATTGGTCTGATAAAGTTGTATGATTTTTAAGGTGTATGGTTCAACCTCGGCGTTAATATTTTGGCATACAGACCATGGCATCACATTGGATGATGCTCCTAAGTCTACCATACAATTGTGCACGTTTCTATTAAAGATTTCGAATGTTAACAAAAATGGAGGTACATTTTTGCGAGTGCTAAGGGTGGTAGTTTGTGGATTTTTACTCACAGTTTCTAAAGCTACTTTATCTACATTATTTACATTATTTACATTACTTACGGGAAGGATTCCTTTATCTTGAGGATCAAGATTGTTTTTAGTGGAAGTCTTCTAAGGAAATTTGTTCTGCACAACCTTGTTACCACTTGAATTACCATTTTTTCCATTCTCTAAGATACTATGTAACATTTTTTGTAGAAAAAATGGAAATTTCAATCACTCATAAACAGAAATGTTAGCTCTCAACTTTTTAAGATCTTCAACTAAATCATAATCTAAGTTGGGGTTCACAATACTTTGTTTAGTCTCAGCTGGTTTAGACTGTTTTGGAGGTAAAGTTGTAGGGTTTTCGGAAGAAGGTTTGTTTGGTGTCTTACTCCTAGTATTATAGGGATGCACTGTCTCAAAGTTAGCTTGAAAGATGTTATCCGAGAAGTGTCCAAAAATATTCGGAGAAGAATCCTCTTCTTGAACTGTCTCTTGTTCAACTACCTCCTCAGGAATCTTAGGAGGCATCAAGTTATCTTGGGCTTATAGAATCGTTTGAAAGGCGCATTGCAGACTTTCTAGATTAAGGCCTTCGGTGGTTGGATTAGGCCGGTTGGTAGGAAAAGGCTTTCAGAATTGGGGTTTGTAAGGCCCTTTACTCGAGGAAGCTTCTTCGGTCATCCTTTTCAAGTCTAAAACTTGATTTGACAGTTTTTGAACAACTTTAGTTAAGTTTTCTAAATCTGAGCTTTCAGGTTGTGTTTTACTTTGAGTAGGTCTGGGGAGGATTTCAATCTTCTTTTTGGAAGACGAACTAGTCTCTGTTTCGTTGCTAGTAGAGTCTTTAAGACTAAGGATGTCTTTTTCAATCTGGCTGGCCTCCTCAAAGGCTTCTAACAACATGGATTTCTTAGATCGTTTAACCCAAATAACTATACTTTGATGCAAAGCTTTAGTGTAGTATGCCATTATAAGATTCTCGGCAGGCATGGAATCCGTCGGGATTCGGTTTTTAAGTGTTAAGAATCTTTGATTAAAGTCTTTAACTTTTTATTTTGGGTTCATTCTTAAGTTAGAAAGATCCATGACTAGGACTTCCGGAGGCTTACCGTCTCCGAACGTTTCCAAAAAGCATGACTCAAAATTTTCCCAATACATGATGGTATGGGGTTGTTGGGCAAAGTACCATGTAGATGCATTGCCCTCGAAAGTATAGGGGAAAAACCTACAGACAACGTCTTCGTGTTCGACATTGCGGATTCTTATGGCTAACATAAAAATTTTAATGTGATCTTTAGCGATCTATATTGAGTTAGGGTCAAACTTGGGAAGCCATTTCTCCGGATGTTTAGGTAAGGGATGCTGAGCTCCAGGTACAGCTACGGAATCCTGGTCAAGCCAAGGTCTAGCAGGATTGTTCTAGTTGGCCATTGGTGTAGTGGGTGTGGAAGGTTGAGAAGGGGAACTGCCTTCGTCAGAAGAATCTCCTCCAGAAGAGGAAGGAGATGATGGAGGTGGTGAGGGAGGTATTCTAGATCCTCCTACAACAGGATTGAGGGTTAGATCTATAGGGTTCACAGTGAGGTTAGTTCCTCCGAGTTGTTCTCTGATATAAGAGAATTCTAAAGGTTGGTCCAACGGATGGTTTGGTTGCCTCAAACGGGCTAAGGCACTATGTGTTCTTATGATATATTGGTGGACAATCTCTTGTATGTCACCACCTGTAGGATTTGGGGTTACTGGCTCAATTGTGATCCGTAGATCGTCGTTTGATGTGGTTGTTGTTTGAAGGGGAATGTTATCATTCGAATGACTTCTTGTCAGTATAGGTGAGCGATTAGGTGGTGGAGGAGTCTTATGACCGCCTCGTGCCACTAATTAATTTCAGGCCCTCCTTCTAGTGCCATTTGTTGACGGGCGAAATTGGTCGTCCGTCAACTGGGAGAGTGGAACTGGTCCGGGGTTATCTAAATAACCCAAGCCGTTTAGGATGAACCACCCTGACAGGTTTAGTGGCTCCGTTAGTCGATCTAAGTCCTAAGAAAACAAAAGAAAACTACTCTAAATTAACTAAACTAACTAAAACTAACTATTAAAACAAACTAATAAAAACTAAACTAAACTATTAATATATATACAATTTACTATCTAATACTACACAACTATAATTTTATAAAATCAAATGATCACTTACTAACAGAGTCAAATTTAATTACAGATGTACAATGTTTACAAATTACAGATTTGAATGAAAACCTGAAAACTCATTTGTACTCTGTCCTAAGACAACGAGACTATTGTTTTTTGATTTTTACGATTTTATGAAAAGAAATAAACTAAAAAAAACTATCTAGAAAAAATTACTACAATACTAACTCTAACTACAAATCTAAACTACACATATACCTAACTAAACTACTTAAATTATACTAAAAAAATAACTATTAAATACTAAATAACAAACTGACCTGAAGTAACGTTTTCCAATTTGTCCTATGTAAGATGATCGATTCAGTTGTTTGGTGGGAGGAAACCCGCACCAGATTCTCCATGATCTTCTCGTAAACGGGAAGCTACTGTGCTCTTCATATGTGATTACAGGACAAACAAAACATAAAAATTACAGCAATTTTATGATTTACAAATCTTCACAGTTAGATAAATCTGCATGCAAAGATCTATACAAAATGATTCGATTAACAAAGAAGAGAAATCTGTCATTTATTAACTGAAACAAAGTAATTGTTGTACTTCAAAAATAGGAGAGATCAGATACAGACAACATATAAATCAACTCATATCAGCACACAATAAATTACGATAGCTAAAGTAGTCGATAATTAATTGCCAACTGATATGCAAAAACTTGAAACAAAAGTTTGATATATTGAAAGCGAAATTTGTTACAAGACATCAACGTTCATCTCAGTCTGAATCATAAATCCATAGTCTGGTTCTTCCACAGTGAGGATGATGATGTTTATTACAAAAAGTGACAAGTATTTAAAGACCTTACACAGGGTAAAACATCCCTGTGGAAGTTATCAAAACTGTTTACACAAATCTGGGAAAATATCCCAAGTTTCTATCTCTAACTCAAACTAACAACTTAAAAATAAAAACTCCATCACAAAAATATCTCCTAGAGTGCCACAACATGCCCAATTGATTATTGCAATTCGAATGTACCTGAAAGAGGACAAAAATAGGCAAGTTAAAAGGATATTTTAATAATAAAATTGATAAAAATTTAATTTCTAAGACTAGCTACAGAATCCTGCGATTCTGTAGCTGGTCTAAATCAAACACAGAATCATATTAAAAATCAATTCAAATCTTAAAAAACATATTCAAACTATAAAAATTACTTGTATGCAAATTGAACAAACTAAATCGTATTCAACCAAAAGATAATAGAGATGGATACGCTCTGTTTAATTCGTTATCACCAATTCGGGTATACAAAATCGTATCGAACAGTAATGAAATCGTTTTCACATCCAATTGAAATCCAAACCAACAGTTTTAACAAATCATATGCAATCGTTTATGATGCCTCATCCATTAACAGGAAACACGATCGAATCCACACGAAATCAACAAGATCATTTTTAGATTGATATAACTGTATTAACATAAACAAATGACCCATGCTATTAGCAAATCAAATCAAAACTGGTATGTAAATTATCACAAATGAAATCGCAATAGGATTAATCGGTTGATAACAGGGTATGTGGGATTTGTCAAATGTTTGTTATTTCCAATTGGGGCAAACAAAATCAATTGACAGTCCACAAAATCATCACTTGAATTCATTTCAAAACGAAATATTAGTCGAATTTTCTCATCTGAATTCAACAGAGATAAAATCAAAACCAAAAGAGTAGCATCAAATCGATTTTCGATATGAATCCAACTCATAAAATCAATCGTGCTAACTCAAGATACGCAAGAACAAGAGCGAATCGAACAGTTTGAGTTTGACATAATCGTTATGAATCAACACAGTTCCATGATTTCGGCGAAGAGATCTTTTGCACAGGTCAAATATAATCCAAATCCAAACGAGAATGTTGACAAAACAGAGTCGTTTTTCCAATTTAATAAACTATATCATATTTATCAAGCCAATTCAATCCTATGAAATCGTTTCAAAAATCAAATCACAAGAACTAAATGAGAGCCGTTGATATCCAACGACAACAAAATCATGTTAAATCAAAACAGAACCGTGTTCTAATTTTAGTGTAAAAACCTCTTGTTCAGGTTAGATACAAACAAAATCCAAGCGAAAGCAAAACCCATTAATTTCGATAATTCAAACCAACAGAATTATTCAAAACGAATCAAAACCAGTGAAAACCAATCAATTTCTAAATTGGGCACGACCGAATCGTATAACCAAATCATAACTTCATTTAATTTTAGCAAAACGAAAGCAATGTACAGGATCCACAACATAACCATTTTTTATAATCAAACTATGGCAGAGTCATCTCTAACAATGGATAGAGCTAATTGAAAACCAAACTCAATTCATTATATTAATCCTAGCAATTAAAAAAACGAAATTGATATTGAAATTCATACCTTGATAATCAACAGACTACTTGGTCATGATAGTTTGGAATTGACGAAGGTTGTCGCCGACTCGACATTCCTAAAAACGATCGAACCAATGGTTTTCTTCTTCTTGTCATTAGCTTAAAGCTTGTCCCTTTCTCTTGTCAACCCTGTAACTTGGTTTTCCAATGATTTGATTTTCGACTGTAATAAGGGAACGTCAGTATAGCAGCGCTCCAACCACACATTACATTGAACACATGTTGTCTGCTTAGGCTTCGAAATTGCAGGCGAGGGTTGGTTTAGATCACCGAGGGTTCCATTAGGTAACTTGATCCCTGGGTAGCTAGGATTGTTCTTTAGGCAAGGGGGTAAATGAGAAACAAAGTCATAGGGTGGCTTAGAGAACAGACCATGGGAATAAGGGTATTCTCCAGCCAGGAAGCGCTCAATATCAGAGTTCGAGTCTTCGCTGAGGACTATAGGTTTGTGATCAACATTTGGATTAGGTTTATTCCAAGGAAGTCTCGATATCAATCGAGAATTATTTTTACCTTTTCTATCGACAGTAGGGTTACCCTTGATTTTCTGTCTCACAAGATTTTTTTACAGCCTCAACCTTGTCTGTTATAATGTCAGGTAGGTCGATATCAGGGTAGACCGAGGGTTTGGGAGAGGGTAAAAGGGCATGGAAAGGTACGGGTGGCCCGACCTTAGTCTTGCTGACCACAAGGTTGTCGATTTGGATGGACTCTGAATCAGCAAAGCCATTTCAAGAGAGAAAAGATTGCCAATTATCGCCGTGAAGGTTCAAATGATGAACTACGATGAGTCTGATCAGGCCATGGTGAAACAAGATACTATCGGCCTTATCTCATTTAAACCTCTTTGACATCTTGTACAGACTACACAAGTAGTAAAATGGCATGTTCAATGGATAACCCATGAAATTCATTAACAGTCGAAGGTGATAAAGAAAAACCAATCCATACCGACCCTCACAGGTCACAAATTGTTTAACCATTATCAAAAGGTCATGCCACCTAGGTTTAAGCATGGAAATAGGCATACCTTTGTCACAGGATGTTAATTTTTTTGATACGAACAGTAAAGGCCATGGCACCTCATCGAGTTTAGAGTTTTTAAACCATCGCTGGCCCGTGGCTGCCAATCCTGTGGCAGAGCTTATGAAATCTTCATTCAACTCAAGCTGAATATCACCCACTTTAGCCCTACACCCATCAAAGGTAAGGGCGAATTGTTGTGCAACAAACAGATTGAAACACTCGAACCTCTGTACAAACGTGATCCAACCAGTATCCTCTAAATATTTCCGGGATTTATCGAACAGTAGCAGGGCATGATTACCATTCGGTTCAATTCGCACCACCGGTGCCATAGACAGGAGCACACGGTGAGCGATGTGCACGAGCCAGGGTTTGAGCGTAGCATACGCAGGGGCAGATAGATCACAGGCTTACCCGAAACTAGCAAAGGTGAAACAGGGATAGGGGTAAACATTAATGACATATCGTGCGAAGGTGGTGGAGCTATTTCTTCCATGCAGAATAGTCATTACCATGGTACAACCGCCGGTGCTTACAACATATTCAAATCACAACGCATATGTGTTACAAACATGCCACTTCAATCAATCAATCGAAACCTTTTGTAAGTGGATTAATCATTTGCGCAAACAATAGTTATACAATAGTTTTTTAAAACCAAAGTAATAAATCAAAATCTCACCAAGGGTTTGGTTATATGAAACATGTGTTGTATGTAACATTTTATACCAAGGGTTTTCCACAACACAAATGTGTTTTTATGAAATCAATGTGCCAAGTGAATCGATCAAAGAACATATAAATCCAATCACCAATGCATCACAAACTCAATCACTCATAAAACGAAACTGTATAATCAATGAAAGAATGTCAAATGAGTACAGATCAAGAGGTCTTGCCAACTGTATAATGATGAGTAAAATGTAAACACAATGGGCATATCGACAAGAATGATAATGACAATTCAGTGACGATTTTAATGTGACTTCATAAATCAAGTTTTCACACTTTCAGTCGTGAAAACAAGAACAAAGGTAAGTGTGCAAACACATATAAAACAATAGTGTCATTTTATTAAAGAGATTGCGACAAAATCAAAGTTTGCAAAACTGTGGTGTAGGTAGCTTATAAGGACAGTATAAAAATGTGAATTGGCTGCCAACAATTTCCTTTGTGTGCATCGTTGGTCTCAGAGGTTTTCACCATCATGAAGATTCGACTCTATCCTCCTTGTGTTGGTCCACAGAGAAAACCCTTGATTCCTCAAGTCCGAGTGTTGATAGAGGAGTCGTTATGGCCGGTTGGGTGTACTATTGGTAGTTATGGATTGGTGGTGTATTGTCAACAGAGTGGATTACTAGCTCACCCCGTTGATTATGTGACAATGGTGTTGATTTTGGTATCTAGTCACTGCAATTGTTATTATAATTGGATGAATTTTTAAATCAAATACACAGTCATTGTCCTTGTGTTTATTGAATTGATAACCCAACACTATTTTTAATTGATTAATTCGCAGTGTTTCTTCATGCGTGATGCGTGGGTATGTGTGGCGTTCTTACAATGCATTAGGTCGAGTTGTTGATTATTATGAATGAGTGTTTTAATTTCCATGGGAGTATTGGATTAGTGGTGTCTATGGTATGGCCATCCACTGTGTATGCTATGGATATTTTTGGTTGCGCCCCCAGAGATAGTCACAAATTTTTTAAAAATGGCTTTGTTGCAATTTGCTTATTTATGTTGTTGGATAGCCCAACATTTTGAATGTTTAGAGTCAAATAAAATTGTACCTGTATAGTCACAAAAATACACTTGCATTTTGTCGAATGGTTCTTTATTCACAGCATAGCATGAGTTGAAGTGGTGATTTGTTTTCTGTGTGTTTAAATGACAACTCATGATCTTTACAAGTTAAATATGGATCATTGTGTTGGTTGTCCACTATGTATGCTTAATGAATATCATGCATTTCAACAATGATAAGCACGAGTGTTGTGACAATATAAACTCTTTGCAATTTAATTATTAAATGAATTAAAAGACAAAATCGAGCATGATTTTTATGTCTGTATTTGATGTTTGAAATAATTCGTGAGAAATGGTTGATTTTGATGTTGAATAGAGTGGAAATAAGTGTATGTTTATGAATTTGGGAATTATTTGGAAGTATTAAATGGATAAATGAGAGGAACATAGCTCCCCTATAGATTGTTGTGGAATGCATGTTGTCTTGTTTGGTGACACTATGTTAAATATTTGATTACAAGAAGGGAGCAAGTTAATGCACCAAATTGCTTCAACTATACACAGTAATTGTTTGGGGTCTTAGTGGTCATTTGGTTGGTATGCTTCCTTTTATAGAATGTTTTTATGGATCACTTAATTAATTTTATGAACACTAATCTCTCTCTTTCCCTACCATTATTTTTCTTTCCACTAATTACAACCCCCTCTCCCTCCCACATTCATTTTTCACTCCCTGTTCTAAAATGTAATTACAGTCAAGAAGAATTCTTTATTGAAGTAGCTTAGAGTCACATTTTCTCAATTGGATTATAATGATGTTTTCTTTGGTTTGCATTACAATTGATTGATTGCGGTCTTTGAGTAGTAACCGTGGTTCTTTTCCCCCTCACTTTATCATTTTTCTCTAAATACAAGCCCCTCACATATCCTAAGACCTTTTTTTCACCCCCTTCTCATTGACAACAATTAAACAATTTATGTGGATTGGATTGCATGAGCCTGATATGTTGTTGAGCCAAAGTCTATTTCATATTTTTAAAGAGATATCATGTATGGTTTTTTAAAGGACTATTTGCTAATCAATCATGCATGCAAGAATAAGTTTTTTCAGTCGAGGTATCCATGGCAGAGGCAACTAATGGAGAGGTAATTGGAATAGAGACCCAAGAAGGCCAAGGTTCTCTATACACTTTGATACTGACTCGCAAGAGCTAGGCCAGTTATTTCAGGCCATATTTTTCAATTGGATTGGGCAATGAATGGTCCAACCTAGGCCTGAAAGGTCTCCTTTCCAAGATCCACAAGCCCCTGGTATTCTCGTGCCCCCTCATGTCTCATTTCAACCCGACGTTCCTAAAAATGACAGATGGAAAGAGATTGTCCACCCGACAGTCTCCCAACATCGTGTCTGGCCCAATTTCTCCTTGCTTACTCCCCTACCTATTAACCAGATTGCCCAAGCTGCACCTATCCACTCACCAGTTCAGTCCTCTCATGCTAGAAAAAGGTTGAAAACCGAGGCCCATCATGCCCTTGACAAAGGAAAAGCCAATGCTGCTCCTTCCTCACTTTCCAATGGCTCTGACAAATCCATGTCTTCCCAGATGCATTTGAGGGATAATTGTTCTGACGTGATCAACGAGATTATTCCTAAAGGCTCATCACAACCAAATGCAAATTCAGGAAAATCAAAGGGTGACAACAACAATCAAGGAAAAATTGCATCTCAGAGTGGGAAATATGTCTTTTGAGTTTTTATTTTATATATTGTTGATGACAGTTGACTTCAAAAGTTTTTTGACAACATGTTTTATTTTTTGGATATATGAGTAATGCATTTTTAAAAAAAATGTCAATTATAAATGAAATAAATTGTCAAATGTGCATGTGATAATGGGAGTCAAAAGGAGAGATGTTCTTGTTTAATTGACTACTTATGTTATAATTTTTAAGAGCTAAATGGGAGTCACAAGGGGTCCCACCTACTAGTTATTATTTATTTATAATCCTTATTATGATTATTACCTTCCCCCCTAACTAAAAAGTTGGTTGAATCTTTTGTTAACTTAACTAACAAGGTGGTTCAACTACCTCAACCAATTCTAATTTTCTTAGAGGAAAAAGGAAAGGGAGGAACATGTAGAGGATAGAAGGAAAATCCTACTAAGGTTTTCTCTTTGAGTTTATGTTGAGACAGTTCAGTTTTATCTCATTCCTTAATTTATCACAAGACTAATTCTCTTTTATGATAGCAAGTTATTATTGTAGACATCAACATTCAGGGTTGAATTACATCATTCAAATAGTTGTTTTTCAGAGGTGTTGATCTATATTTGATAGTATGTGTAGACTTGTTTTTTTGTGAATTGGTTTTCATGACTGACAAAGGCTATTGTGCAAAGTCGAGTGGGAAACAATCTGTGGCAAGCTGATCCATCTTTTAGAGATCAATTTTGATTTTTTGTCAGAGGTTCTTTTGTATGTTCCATCGGGGATGTCTAAGTTTGACTTTGGTCTAAAATTTCTGTATGAGATTTTGTAAAGAAAATGACTCTTTGGTGAATTTGACTGAAATAAAGGATTTATTTATGTCTCATCTGTCTTGATTATGATATTGGTTTCTTACTTATGTATTTACACTTGTTTTCAACAACTATTATATTCAGAAAATCATATTAAAATGAATTTTCCAGCAAGCTTTTAATTGTGAAAATACTAGCCTAAGCACTTGTAATGGATACTTGTGAGTTAAGATTTTATTTTTGATGGATATAAACCTAGGGTGACATTCCCATCTATTTTTATTTAGTCAAGAAGAATCTGAAAAATGCTTGAGTAAGATCATTTCATATATTTTCCTCAACACCCATGCAACTAACCATTTGTGCCTGTGAAGCACAACACAACTGTGTAGTGTCTGAGCTAGATCGCACCTTAGAATTTTCTATTGCTATCCACATTTTCTATGGACTTGTGTGGCTTGTTTTCATTACCAGAGGCCATACCCAATTTTGGCTGCAGAGGTTACCCGCTGGACTTAGGAGCTGAATAGAAGAGGCAAGTTGTTAGGCCTATGAGAAACTCTCTCCAGGTGAGAGAGTGTGTTGGGAGAGTGATTTCTCCTAGATGGAGTCCCATAGTAGCTACAATACTCTGAGACTTCCAGTCCAACCTATTGTTGAAGCCCTAGAAGGGGTGTGGACAACTGATGGAATTGTGATAGTGAAGGTGTACACTTCTGGGGTGGGACATGCGTGTGGGGAATGAGGGTCTATGGTTTGTGGGCGTAAGTGGCTCCTGGGAGAAAATCCTTCATGTTGATCTGTGCGAATTTCCTTTTGTTGTTTCCAAGCCTAAGAATCCCTTGACTGGTTGAGTTTAGTCCTAGCTCGGGGGTGACCCACTGTTGAGCATGATGAGAAGTGTGGTCTAATACTGGGAGGTTCATGGAAGGTCTACATGTAGTTGGTGGTAATATATTAAAATATAAGTACCAAATCTTTGTTCTTTGTACAATGTGTATCTTGAAATCAAGTTATAATGTTATTATAATTGTCTATATATGTTGCATGTATGTTTTAATGTTGTTTCGACATGAATAGGTGCATGAACTTAATGCTATAACGGTTTAAATTGCATTAGATATATATGTATATAAATGTATATGAATATCGGATGTTATCTCTATTTATTCCTGTTAAGTTTTATATGTGAGTATTTTCCGCAAAGTTATTCGGTGGCATGTCCTTGCCTATTGGTTTAAGGTAGGGAATTGTCACAAAATGGTATCAGAGCATAAAAACAAAGATACAATTGTTTAGGTAGCATTGCTCGATAGAGGTTTGAGGGTTGGGGATGTGACATCCCAATTAGGCTCACAATTTTTATCTCACAACTATTCTATGCAGTATAAAATGAGTGAGATGGAATACACCACTTGGTCATAACAATGAGTTCCCATGCAGTTCAAGATAGTTTGAGAAGATGCCATTCTAGTTATGAGATACAAAAATTAATTGAGGCCCTTCTGACAATGGAGAAGGAGGGATTAACCTCTTCTTGTCACTAGCACTTTCAAGCTATTAAATCCACCTAGATGGAATAAGGATACCTACATAAAGGAAGAGGCTCAAGACACCCCCAAGGGAGTTTAATTTAGATTACCTAAGAAGTATAGTATTCCAACCCAAAATAAATTATTCAAATTTCAAAACCACGAAATTTATCCTATGAGACCAATTCAAGGAAATATCACTTAATCGATACAAGGAAGAGACAATTTTGAAGGACCCCCTACTGAGGATTCCTTGGCTTTGACTCTTAGAATTCTAGAAATTGACAATGCTTAAATGAAAAAGACCAAGCCATCCATGTGGAGATATTATCTCTTTATTTTGAAAACATGTCTCTTTGATCTAGATTGGATCATTATATTATTTGTCAAGTATATCGATGCTTTTAGAGTGGAAAATATTGGAGGAATTAGATTGCAAGGTCATTTTAATGTTAGGTCCAAGTTTGGAAAATTGGGGTTTGAAACCTTTTAGAGCCATTTTGATGCATCAAATGAAATTATTTGGGATCAAAACTTTCTTATATTGAGTTGAGACCCCTTTTAATTATTCTTCACATTGAGACCTTTCCGATAGTGAAAAAGTCGCGTAAATTAGAGCTCGTATGAAAAAATTATGCCTCCCACAAGTTGATCTACTATCTCGACCACCATGGTACAAGTGGATGCCCCTTCATCCCCCATTACTCACACATATGGTGCTTGCCACATATGGACTTTCAATAAGATTCTTGAAGGTCCAAAACCATATTAGAATTTAGGGTTGAGGAAGTCAATACCATACCCCTAGATGTCTGTCTAGCGATGATAAACACTGGGATGCTAGAAGGAGAAGGTGTTCCATTCTTTAGAATTGTATTTGTTCCATAGTCGAGTAGAGAACTTAGGAGTGGTATTTTGGAGAGCATAATAGAGGAGGAGATATCATGTAGCAGTCATACATGCGATAGTGTTAAAGGAAAGTCCACAAAGTGTGTCTATTTCTTTATACTTGCATTTGAATAAACGCGAGCAGAGCGACCTCACCTTCTAGTTGGGTTTTCTCTCGTATTGTGTTTCCTAGGTTATATCTTGTGTTTATTTATGGATGGTGCATGAGTATTTATTTGTGTTCTATATTTTTCACATTTAATCTATTTCATACATTTTAAGAAGAAAACTAGTAATTAAATAATCCAAGATTTAAATGAAATTAACCTTCACCGTAAAGATTTAGTATTTTATTAGATTTGTTTTGACAAACTATCCAATGGAATATCCATGATAGTTTACAAAACACTCTTGTTTCATGGAGCATACCCCTACCTTTTTGTTTTCTGATGTTTTTTGGTTTTGTGTTTTTGGTGTTTTTTTCTTTTGTTTTTGTTTCTATGGGCCCCTTTAGGGGAAGAAACCTGAAAATTATAAATGAGAATAAATATATACAATAAAATAGTTTTAGGTCACCCTCCCTACTAAACTTGATGTTAACTACAATGGGCATGATAGCAGGGAAACCCAACCATCATCCAATCATTGGGTTATGCACCTTTATCCTTTACCTCGTGTGTCAGGTCACTTATGAAATTAAATAAATAATATAATGAAACTAATTACACTACTCAACTCAAATGAATGGTGTTGAAGATATTTGTAGGCTAGATAGACACCATGTGAAAATGAAACTTCAATTGGTTCCTTGGTTAGTGGTTTGGGAATTTATAATAAAAATTAATAAATGATAATTAAAAAGAAATGAATATTGATCTCTATGAAAAACATATGCTTGAAAGAACAAGATTTTATCTTGAAATTTAATGTTATAATGACAGTGAAGTGTGTGAAAGATCAAGGAAACAAAATAAACTTAAAAGAAAATGAAATTAGGAAATAAAGGATGAGTTTTTATATGGTTTTTCATTGTTTTTTCTTGTTGTTCTACTGGATCTCAATCCTCAAATGAGTCTTCAGGTGGTTCTCTACTACTTAGATGAAGCAAAAAGGGAAATTGATCAACTTCCTAGTAGGTTAGCAATAATTGTTGTGTGTATCTTAAGAAAATAAATAAAATTAAAGGGAACAAAAATTAAATCTACAAGTATAACAACCAACCAAAAAGGATATCTTGGAAGGGAAAACCGACTAAAATGGCCAACTTACCTATTCAGGGAAACAATAACACACATGTAAAATAAAAATTAGAATAGAACAATAAAATAAGGGAAAAAATACCACTATAACTAACAAAGAAAATAGAACTTAAGGTCTATCTTGAGGGACCCCTAGTTCTCTTGGCTTCCAATTAAGGATGGTATGCTTGGTTCCTTCCTAAAATATGCACAAACATTCACATAAAAAATATGCAAGAGTGGCTAGAAAGTAAAAACAAGGAATTCAAGCTAAGATAACTATAATTTACAACTATCCCTCAACCCTCAACCAACAAATATTCAAATCCCAACAATTGAAAGAGAGCAAGTAATAACAAGAACCTTGATAAATCAACATATCTTAGATACTATATTCAACAAGTCCTCCAAAATACAAATTCCTTCCTCTTATTTATAGGGGAAGAGGAAGTTATGGTTAGGCCATAAGACATCTGTCACTTTTGGAAAACTGACGAGTGGACCAACCCTAAAGGTTTTTTATTTTTTTCAAAGAGTAAACCCAATCAAATATTTTTTCAAAAAGATATTACAATATTTTATTTGGAAAAAAATGAAATCATTTGAGAAAAAAAATTTAGTCAAAAACCCCTTGTGGAAAAGGACAAAATTGCCACATCATCATTTTTCTTTGGAATTTTGCTTCATGATGGAACCTTTGATATTTTTTTCCATGGGCTTTCTATTTCAATTTGGGGATATTTGTGGTGTGAAAAGGTCATAAATGGATTTCTGGTTCACCAAGGATGTGGGATCATGGCTTGGGGAAAAAATTGGTTGATTTGGGAGGGTAGGGGGATCTTGGCATTGGTTTACAAAAGGAAGTAAATGCATGTTGTTCAAGAACTTTCAAACATCAAATTTCACCCCCCTTTCTACCTATAATGCATCAACTCCATAATTCCCTTCACTTTGATCAAATTGGGTTCAGTTGAGCAAGATTTGAACCTGAAAAAGTCCCAACCAAGTGTTGGTGTGGGGACGAATAAAAAATTTGACGGGGAAAACTAAAATCTAAATTCAATTGAGAAATTTTGGCTCCCATTAGTTATATTCATCATTTCATGTGAAATGAGTCCCCTCTTGATTGAATAAATTTGGCTCTGAATATGCCCAATTTTTAATTTTTTCCTCTTTCAAGGATTGATTCCAAGGTCAAACATAGTGTTGTTCAATATTAGAATTTTCACTAAAAAATATATGAATTCATAATTGAGACCACCATAATCACAAATTATACTTTTCCATGGTCGTCTAGGTTCTTTCCAAGCAAAAGTTTGAATTCGGATGAGGAAGTTATGGAGGTTTGGGCTCACACATTTTGTCAAACACTTTGCATGTCACTACTCATATCTCTTTCTTTACTAAGAAATTTGAAAGTTCTTATAATATAACAGATATATGAAATCTGATAATGAAATCAAGCCCAAAAACTTAGGAAAATAAACAAACCACATAGGGTTCTCTACATTTCTTAGAAAACACCTAGGTCATTAAATTTGGTTAAAGAACAAGAATTATGGAGTGAAAATGGGGGTTATAGGTGCAAATTGTACATATACACCTTGAAGTTTATCTTAATCGAAATAAAATCACCTATGGACATGATTATTTAAAAAACAATGGGTCAATAAATTATATGGATTCCTTCAAACATTCTGGCGAATACCCAGGATCCAAATTACCAATTAAAGAAGGGAATAACTCAAATTTGTTCTTTATTTATGTAGGAATAATATTTGAAACCCTACACCCACTCAATTTATTCTCCAAATTAGAAACAAAAACACATTCCATACTCAAATTTATCCGTAAAAACTAAAAAATCTCAATCTCTTAAGCATAAACCATCAAGCATGATGAACCATCAATTCAACCATGAAAATAGAATAAAGGAAATACGAACACTTAATCAAATTGAACCCAACGTCCATGGATGTAAACTCAAGACATTTCTTCCATCAAAACCTATTTTGATAAACCATTCAACACACAAATCTACACTCTACACTCAAAATACAACACTATCCACCATAAATTTCAGAAAAAGAACCGTGAGAATTTGGTCTCAACGATAAACTAGCCTTTTAAATCATGAACCATATGAAATCATTCAATATATGAGATAAATTAGCC
Organism: Picea engelmannii; assembly: GCA_009831015.1. Taxonomy (NCBI): domain Eukaryota; kingdom Viridiplantae; phylum Streptophyta; class Pinopsida; order Pinales; family Pinaceae; genus Picea; species Picea engelmannii. Next base: position 376,198 of record ML791240.1, read on the forward strand.
ATGAAAAAATATATTTTCATACAAAATCCATCGGTTTGGTGCTTGGAATTCTTTCCTTGTGAAATCATCCACCTAATGACCTCCATTGTAACACCCTGTTTCCCCTAGTCTATAAAAATAACTATATTGGCCAAGAATTATGGAAAACTCCAAGATGTGAATGTGTGATTTGACGGACCCTGTATAAAGGGTCGATGAATGTAAATGATGTGTGAATATATATGTTGCATGACTGCTGAGAGGGGGATGTGCTGAAAAAGAGACCACGATGGATGATGAAAGGTGGTGGAAGGCACCTGGAATGGTGGTGTTAACTTCCACTAAACCAATACCGTATTGGTCTTTACTGGCTCAAAGAGCAAATCTTCTCTCTAGCCCTGTAATGAATTACTCGTCAGGATGGTAGGTGGGGAGGCTCCTCATGAGTTAATGAGGGGATGCGGGTGAACTGCCCATCCGTAGAAGCCCTCAGACCTGACCACTATAGGGGAATTCATGCCACACATGACCTTGCAGGACAAAGAAAGAAAGGAAGTGTGGGGAGAGGGCGGAGTGTGCAAGAGGAATCGCAAAAGGAGAACTAGAGGAACTCCGAAAAATACAACGAGTCTTGATCAGAGGAGAAGGAGAGTAACCTTCGTCCTTGACTTCTAACGAGTGGGAAGTAGGAGACTAAGTCTCAAGGCCTCGTGGTCTAGCTCGGGGGTGGCTAGTGGTAAATCCATTGGGAGTCGTTGAGCCTACGGTTGGGTGGAAACGAGCAGCCCTCTCAGCGGTCGTGTCATAATTGGTGTTATTTCTAATAAGTGTTTACATCTCGTATCTTGAATTGAATATAATGGATGCATGCTCATGTTTTTACACTTATAAATGATTGATTTCTGTATAGAAGTGTTTGCATGTTGTTTCGATCATCAACAATGAATGTGTGCTTATACTTATATAACTATAATTGATTTATGTATAGAATGAATAAGTTTAGATTTCGAGCTCGTTCCCTGGAGAGTTGTCCCATGTACTTAACCCATGCCATTCCCTGGGTTGTTTTCCCGAAGGCACCTCCTTCCGGGAAGCTCCATCATATTCCAGAGCAGGAGTGAGTTCCTTGAAAGGACTACCATTTTTAAATAAATACTTAAGCTTACCTCACCCCTATCATAGAGTTCATAGCTTGATAATTTAAGAAGGCCTTTCAGTCAGGTCACCAAGCCTGGTGATAATTTCCAAAGAATCCATTGAAGGATTTTATGGCCTAAGTTTGGAAACCTTGTACCAGAAAGAATGGTTCCCTCAGATGTTGGTGTTTCGGTGTTTCGGAAACCGGGAAACCCAAGGGCAAGTTTCCTTGTATTTGCATGTCACAAAATCCTGACTTGTGAAACCCCGAAATGGTATAGCGTGGTTAGAGTTTGGCGTTTCGGCGTTTTGGCACCCGGGATACCCCAGGGGAAAGTTTCCTTGTATTCACATGTCGCAAAATCTCGACTTGCGAAACCCTGAAATGGTATAGCGTGGTTAGAGTTTGGTGTTTCGACATTTCGGCAAATGGGATACCCCAAGGGAAAGTTTCCTTGTCTTCGCATGTCACGAAATCCTGACTTGAGAAACCCCAAAATGGTATAGCGTGGTTAGAGTTTGGTGTTTCAGTGTTTCAGCACCCGGGATACCCCAGGGGCAAGTTTCCTTGTATTCACATGTCGCGAAATCCCGAATTGCGAAACCCTGAAATTGTATAGCGTGGTTAGAGTTTGGTGTTTTGGCGTTTCAGCACTCGGGATACACTAGGGGAAAGTTTCCTTGTCTTCGCATGTTGTGAAATCCCGACTTATGAAACACCGAAATGGTATAGCGTGGTTAGAGTTTGGTGTTTCGGCATTCGGCACCCAAGATACCCAAGGGTAAGTTTCCTTGTACTCGCCAGACGCGAAATCCTGATATGTGGAAACGGTAAATAGTCTAGCGTGGATAAGTTTTGGTGTTTCGGTGTTTCAGCAACCGGGAAACCCAAGGGTAAGTTTCCCTTGAACTCGCCAGACGTGAAATCCCAATATGTGGAACCCCAAAATACACTTAGCGTTATATATATATATATATATCGGCATTTCTGCACCCAGGAATCCAAAGCGTCGGATTCTCTTGTCTTCGCATATTGAAAAATCCCGACTTGCGAAACCCAGAAATGAGCTTAGTAGATATATGGGTTTCAGTGTTGTGGCACCCGGGAAACCGGAGGGTATGAACCCTTGTCTTCATACATCGCAAAATCTCGGTACGCGAAGTCTCGGTAGGTGAAATCCCGAAGTTGCTTGGTGTGAATAAGATTTTGGGCTTTGGGGTTTGAAGAGTCGAAGAACTCGACTCCCTTGCATCTCGAACTCCCAATTTTCGAAGTCCCAAAATGTGAAAGGCACCTTTTGGTTTAGCCCTGGGTCACAACCCATGGAAACATGGAAGTGAATCCTATGCTTGGTGCGTGAGTTGCACATGATGGATTTTCAATGAAAGTACAAGTGAATTGGTTTGGTGGAAGTCCCGGTTGGAAGACCTAGCCTACGCTAGAACCTCGTAGGAATTTGGGAACTCTGTCCCTCGATAATGAAGGAGAAAGAAAAAGGCAAAAAATCTTAGTTCCCGTAGTGGGTGTGTGACAAATTGGTATCAGAGCATGGTTACAACACTTGGCCTACTTGGGCTCATGAACGGGTTGCGCAGAGACTCCATTCGAGGTACTCTTAAGAGGAGTAACCCTCTATCCTAACCCCCTTAATCAAAACTCGAAGCTAATAATGAAAAACCTATTGTGTGTATGCATGTGAAAAATATGAATATTGTGTGGGTTATGAATGTATATAAATATTGACTAACAACAAGCATTTTTTTTCTTTTTCATACAAGCGGACGATTATCCGTGGGAAATTATAGATGTATAGAATGGTGACTCACCATGAAGTGGGGGAGGGCTCCCACAATAGAGACGAAGAGTCTGACGAAAGGAGGGTGGTAGGGATCCCTCCAGATCTAGCTGAGACTGTGAGGAGCCTCATGGTCGAATTACAAAGCTGCAAGGCTGACAACGAAAGGATGATAAAAGAGAAAGAGAAGCAAACGAAAATTAATACAGTCTTACTAAAGCACTTATCCGACATACAAAGACAATTTCAACATGAACCTAAGATACAGAAACATGGTCAAGTCAGTGGCCACACCGAGAGGAGCACCTCAAGAAAGGTCCACCCTAGAGATAAGGGACAAGCATCGGACGATCCTTTTGGAAAGGAAGAAAGAAAATCGGAGGGATCTTCTAGCAGCATAACTAGTTCTCATTCTCGAAGAAAATGAAAGAAGCAAAAACTTTCCAAGAGTCATAATCTCGAAGAGTTCAAGAAGGCCAAACCACCCTCCTTCGACGGTGAAATAAAGAAGGCAGAGGAAGAGGAGGCCTGGCTGCTTGGAATTAAGAAGTATTTCAGAGTCCATGACTTCTCAGAAAACTTGAAGGCCCGAGTAGCCACCTTCAACTTGAATGGAAAGGCTTCCATTTGGTGGGAAGACCTTAAGAATGTAAAAGGTATTCATGAATAAGACCTGTCTTGGGAACAGTTTGAGAAATACTTCAGGAAGAAATATCTGTCGGAAAAATACTTTGACGAAAAGACTAAAGAATTCTATGAACTCAAGCTGGGGCAACTCACCATAGAGGAATATCTCAGCAGATTCCTCGAGTTTCTAAGGTATGTACCCTACATAAAAATAGAAAATACAAAGGTGCAATGATTCATCAGTGGACTACCTAAGGACTATCAAAACAGGATTGAATTTGACAAACAAAAGACCCTAGAAGATACTATCTGAAAGGTAAGATATTGTTATGAACAGCTTGGGCATCGAAAAGGACCTCGCGAAGGCTGGAAGAAGAAGAATAGTTCAGGATTCTAGAAAAAGGGGTTTAAATCCCCAATATTTAAGCACTATAAAAAGAACTAAAGGATGAGCTTCCCAGCCCGAAGTGTACACTAACATAAATTTCCCTCCTTGAGCAGAAATAAACTTTCTGGATCTACCCCAGTAGAGACTGATAACCCAAAGAGAGAACCTCTGAAATGTTGGGGCTGTGGAGAAGAACATCTACTGAGGGACTCCCCGCACCGACAATAGAAAAGCCGAAGAATTTACAACGTTCAAGAAGCTACCACCGTCAATGACGTGGCCAAGAGTGTGCCGCAAATTTATCCAGCCTTGGATAACAACCAAGTTGACCACCAAGACTTAGTGGTGGAAATCGAAGGTATGATCACCAACCATCTAGTGTCTATTCTGATTGACCCTGGTTCAAATTTGAGTTATATATCCCCTAAGGATGTTGATAAATGTAAACTATAGCCACATAAAAACGCCAAGCCATGGTTAGTATAGTTAGCCACTGGCACCAAAAGAAGGGTAGCGAAGGTCATACCAGCCTGCCAATTCATTATGGGGGAATTCCCCACCCAAGCAACCCTTAACATATTACCCCTGGGATCATATGATCTATTGATTGGTATGGACTGGCTAGCCACCCATAAAGCCAAACTGGACTGTTACCATAAAACCTTGGAATGTGTAAGTGAAGAAGGAAGGAGAATAACCCTTCAATGGATCCAAAAACCTGTCTCAGTGAGACAAATATCAGCTCTTCAAATGAGAAAATATTGCAGAAAAGGATGTCCACTATATGAAATACAGGTGTTGAAAACAATTGAAGGTGACAAACCGAGCCTCGAAGACCACCCCACACTGAGAGAATACAGAGATGTATTTCTAGAAGAGGTATCGGGTCTACCTCCAAGAAGGGACATCGACTTCTCAATAGAGCTTGCACCAGGAGAGGTGCCAATGTCTAGGGCACCCTACAATATGAGGACACATGAGCTAGAAATGATGGACAGAGGCTATATCTGGCCGAGCATGTCTCCATGGGGAGCACTAGTCCTATTTTTGAAAAAGAAATATGGTACCCTCCGATTGTGTATAGATTATAGACAACTCAATAAGGTAACCATAAAGAACAGGTACCCCTTACCCAGGATTGATGACTTGTTCGATCAATTGGGAGGTGCCTCTATCTTCTCGAATATTGACTTGAGATCTGGATAACATCAAGTCCGAATCAAGGGTGAAGACATCCACAAAACTGCCTTCAGGATGAGATATGGTCACTATGAGTTTGTGGTAGTACCATTTGGATTAACCAATGCCCCTGCCACTTTTATGTGCTTGATGAAGAATGTGCTTAGCAAATTCCTAGACAAATTTGTATTTGTTTTTATTGACGATATATTAATTTACTCGAAGAATAGAGAGGAACATGAGGAACATCTTAGGATTTTACTTCAAGTGCTAAAAGAACATCAGCTCTATGCCAAATTTAGCAACTGTGACTTTTTCCAGAAGAAAATACATTACTTGGGCCATGTCCTATCTAAAGAAGGGGTAGAAGTAGACCCTGGTAAGAACAAGTCTATCATGGAATGGCCTACCCTGAAGGATGTTTCGGATATCAGATCCTTTATGGGCTTGGCAGGATACTATAGGAGATTTATAAAAGGATTCTCCAATATTAGGTGCCCAATCACTACCCTCCAGAAGAAGGGGACAAAATTCACGTGGACACAAAAATGTGAAGAAATATTTCAAACTCTGAAACATCTACTGACCCACACACTCGTGTTGAAAATCACTGATCCCAAAGATAACTTCCTCGTGTGCACAGATGCCTGTAAATAAGGGCTCATAGGAGTCCTTATGCAAGGAGGGAGTGTGGTCTTCTATGAATCCCGAAAATTGAATGAGCACGAAGTCAACTATGTGACCCATGATCTAGATCTGGCCGTCATAGTGTACAACTTAAAAATGTGGAGGCATTACCTCCTGGGAAGAAAAATTGTACGTATGATAGACCACTGTGGATTGTGATATCTGTTTGACCAACCAAACCTCAATACCAGACAAGCTAGGTGGATGGCCCTCCTCAATGAGTTTGATTTTGAAATCAAACATATTAAGGGAAAGGAAAATAGGGTGGTCAATGCCCTTAGCAGAAGAATGAAAACAATTCACCTGGCAGCGATAAGCACCTGCGATATGGATGTCAAGGAAAGATTCAGAAATGAACAAGAGACAGACACATTCTTCCAAACCATGACCACATACCTGTAGCAAGAAACCACAAGGATAAAGTATGGAGGCTACCAGATGATGGAAGGAGGTCTTCTCACTTATAGAAATAGATTGTATATCCCAGATTGTGACGACTTGAAGAGGTTCATAATGGATGAAATACACAAAAGACCCTACACTGGTTATCCAGGATACCAGAAGATGATCATGTCCACCAGGAAACAATTCTATTGGCTTGGATTGAAGAAATACATAGCCAATTACTTAGACAAATGTATAGAATGCCAACAGTTCAAAGTAGAACACCAACACCCAGCAGGATTATTACAACCTCTACCAATCCCGGAATGGAAATGGGAAACCATATCCATGGATTTCATCACTGGATTGCCAACCTCAACCAAACAGAATGATGCCATCATGGTAGTGGTGGATAAATTACGCAAGTCTACTCATTTTATCCCCGTCAAGTCGACTTGTAAGGCAATAGACATCGCCAATGAATTCATGAAGGATATATTCAAACTGCATGGTATGCCAAAAGAGATCGTATCTGATAGAGACACAAAATTTACTTCCAACTTTTGGAAATCATTGATGGCTATTTTGGAGACCAAGTTACTATTTAGCATAGCCTATCACCCTCAAACGGATGGATAGATGGAAAGGGTGAACCAAATATTAGAAGACATGCTCAGGATGCACGTAATGCATCAACCGAAAAAGTGGGAAGATTTCCTGCCATTGGTGGAATTTGCGTACAACAACGGCTACCAAGAATCCCTGAAGACGAGCCCTTTCGAAGTCCTCTACGATAGGTCGTGCAATACTCCAGTAAGTTGGAGTAATCCCATAAACATAGTTACTATTGGGCCCGACATGTTAAAATAAATGGAACAACAAGTGATTCAGATAAAACAAAATCTAAAGGTTGCTCAGAACCGACAAAAAACTTACGCCGACCAAAAGAGAACTCCAAGAGAGTTCAAGGCGGGAGACCACGTATACCTCAGAGTTAGGCCCAGGAAGAGTTCCCTGAATATGGGAGCATGTGCCAAGTTGGCACCTTGATATTGTGGACCCTTTGAAGTTCTAGATAGAGTGGGACCTGTAGCCTATAGGCTAGCACTTCCTCCCGTAGTAAAAGCACATAATGTTTTCCATGTTTCATTATTGAAGAAATATGTACACGATTCTAATCATATAATTGAATGGTCTATGATCCAGGTGGAACCAGAGGGATAATTCCCACCAGAACCTCAATGCATACTAGACAGAAAGGACACCCTTCTCAGGAACTGAACCATTGCACAGGTCAAGGTGCAATGGAAACATTTTGGCCTAGATGAGTCTACATGGGAAATGGAAGATGCCATGAAACATGCATATCCGATTTTGTTTACTTCTGTACTTACACGTTCTATTGATAGATAGAACATTGAGGACGATGTTCCTTTAAGGGGGAGGGAATTGTAACACTCTGTTTCCCCCAGTCTGTAAAAATAACTATATTGGCCAAGAATTATGGAAAACTCCAAGATGTGAATGTGTGATTTGATGGACCTTGTATAAAGGGTCGATGAAAGTAAATGATGTGTGAATATATATGTTGCATGACTAATGAGATTGGGATGTGCTGAAAAAGAGACCACGATGGCTGATGAAAGGTGGTGGAAGGCACCTGGAATGGTGGCATTAAATTCCACCGAACCAATATCGTATTGGTCTTTACTGGCTCAAAGACCAAAGCTACTCTCTGGCCCTAGAATGAATTAGTCACCAGGATGGTAGGTGGGGAGGCTCCTCATGAGTTAATGAGGGGATGGAGGTGAAACACCCACCCATAGAATCCCACAGACCCGACCACTGTGGGGGAATTCACGCCACACACAACCTTGCAGGACAAAGAAAGAAAGGAAGTGTGGGGAGAGGGGGGAGTGTGCAAGAGGAATCACAAAAGGAGAACTAGAGGAACTCTGAAAAATACAATGAGTCTTGAGCAGAGGAGAAGGAGAGTAACCTTCATCCTTGACTTCCAACGAGTGAGAAGTAGGAGACTGAGTCTCAAAGCCTCGTGGTATAGCTCAGGGGTGGCTAGTGGTAAATCCGTTGGGAGTCGCTAAGCCTACGGTTGGGTGGAAATGAGCACCCCTCTCAGCGGTCGTGCCATACTTGGTGTTCTTTCTGATAAGTGTTTACATATCATATCTTGAATTGAATATAATGGATGCATGCTCATGTTTGTACACTTATAAATGATTTATTTCTGTATAGAAGTGTTTTCCTGGTGTTTCAATCAACAACAATGAATGCATGCTTATACTTATATAAGTATAATCGATTTACGTATAGAATGAATAAGTTCAGATTTTGAGCTAGTTCCCTGGAGAGTTGTCCCATTTACTTGACCCATGCCATGCCCTGGGTTGTTTTTCCGAAGGCACCTCCTTCCGGGAAGCTCCATCATATTCCAGAGCTGGAGTGAGCTCCTTGAAAGGACTATAATTTTTAAATAATTACTTAATCTTACCTCACCACTGTCACAGAGTTCATAGCTTGATAATTTAAGAAGGCCTTTCAGTCAGGTCACCAAGCCTGGTGATAATTTCCCAAGAATCCATTGAAGTATTTTATGGCCTAAGTTTGGAAACCTTGCACCAGAAAGAATGGTTCCCTCAGATGTTGGTGTTTCGGTGTTTCGGCAACCAGAAAACTGAAGGGCAAGTTTCCTTGTATTCGCATATCGTGAAATCCTTCTTGAAAAACCCCGAAATGGTATATCGTGGTTAGAGTTTGGTGTTTCGGTGTTTCGACACCAGGGATACTGCAGGGGAAAGTTTCCTTGTATTCGCATGTCGCGAAATCCCGACTTGAGAAACCCAGAAATGGTATAGCGTGGTTAGAGTTTGGTGTTTTGACGTTTCAGCAACTGGGATACCCCAGGGGCAAGTTTCCTTGTCTTCGCATGTCACGAAATGTTGACTAGCGAAACCACGAAATGGTATAGCGTGGTTAGAGTTTGGTTTTTTGGCATTTCGGCACCTGGGATACCCCAAGGGAAAGTTTCCTTATATTTGCATGTCGCGAAATCCCGACTTGTGAAACCCCTAAATGGTATAGCATGGTTAGAGTTTGGTGCTTCGGCATTTCGACACTCAGGATACCCCAGGGGCAAGTTTCCTTGTCTTCACATGTCATGAAATCTCGACTTGCGAAACCCCGAAATGGTATAGTGTGGTTATAGTTTGGTGTTTCGGTGTTTCAGCACCCCAGATACCCAAGGGTAAGTTTCCTTGTACTCGCCAGACGTGAAATCGCAGTATGTGGAACCGCGAAATAGTCTAGCATGGATAAGTTTTGGTGTTTCGGTGTTTCGGCAACCGGGAAACCCAAGGGTAAGTTTCCTTGTACTCACCAGACATGAAATATCAATATGTGGAACCTCGAAATACACTTAGCATTATATATACATCGGCATTTCGGCACCCAGGAATCCCAAGGGTCAGATTCTCTTGTCTTCACATATTGTGAAATCCCGACTTGCGAAACCTAGAAATGAGCTTAGTAGATATATGGGTTTCGGTGTTGCGATACCCGGGAAACCGGAGGCTATGAACCCTCGTCTTCAAACATCGCAAAATCCCGGTACGCGAAGTCCCGATAGGTGAAATACCGAAGAGGCTTGGTGTGAATAGGATTTCAAGTTTCGGGGTTTGAAGAGTCGAAGAACTCGAATCCCTTTCATCTCGAACTCCCGGTTTTCGAAGTCCTGAAATGAGAAAGGTGCCTCTTCTCTTAGCCCGGGTTCACAATTGATGGACACATAGAAGTGAATCCTACGCTTAGTGTGTGAGTTGCACACGACATATTTTCAATGAAAGTACCTACGCTAGAATCTCATAGGAATTCGGGAACTCTGTCCCTCGATAATGAAGGAGAAAGAAAAAGGAGAAAAATCTTAGTTCCCGTAGTGGGTGTGTGACAAATTGGTATTAGAGCATGGTTACAACACTTGGCCTTCTTGTGCTCATGAATAGGTTGCGCACAGACTCCATTTGAAGTACTCTTAACAGGATTAACCCTCTATCTTAACCCCCTTAATCAAAACTCGAAGCTAAGAATGAAAAACCTATTGTGTGTATGCATGTGATAAATATGAATATTGCGCGGGTTATGAATGTATATAAATATTGACTAACAATAAGCATTTTTTTTCTTTTTCACACAAGCGAACAATCAACCGCGGGAAATTACGGACGTATAGAATGGTGACTCGCCATGAAGTGGGGGAGGGATCCCACAATAGAGACGAAGATTCTGACAAAAGGAGGGCGATAGGGACCCCTCCAGATCTAGCTGAGACTGTGAGGAGCCTCATGGTCAAATTACAGAGCTGGAAGGATGACAACGAAAGGATGATAAAAGAGAAAGAGAAGAAAATGGAAATTAATCCAGTCTTACTACAGAGCTCATCTGACATACAAAGACAATTGCAACATGAACTCGAGGTACAGAAACATGGTCATGTCAGTGGCCACACTGAGAGGAGCACCTCGAGAAAGGTCCACCCTAGAGATAAGGGACAAACATCAGACGATCCTTTTGGAAAGGAAGCAAGCAACTCGGAGGGATATTCTAGCAACATAAATACTTCTCATTTCCGAAGAAAATGAAAGAAGTGAAAAATTTCCAAGAGTCATAATCTCGAAGAGTTCAAGAAGGCCAAACCACCCTCCTTCGACGGTGAAATAAAGAAGGGAGAGGAAGCAGAGGCCTAGCTACTTGGACTAAAGAAGTATTTCAGAGTCCATGACTTCTCAGAGAACTTGAAGGCCCGAGTAGCCACCTTCAACTTGAATGGAAAGGCTTCCATTTGGTGGGAAGACCTTAACAATGTAAAAGGTATTCACGAACAAGACCTGTCTTTGGAATGGTTTGAGAAATACTTCAGGAAGAAATATCTATCAGAAAAATACTTCGACGAAAAGACTAATGAATTCTATGAACTCAATCTAGGGAAACTCACCATAGAGGAATATGTCAGCAGATTCCTCGAGTTGCTAAGGTATGTACCCTACATAAAAACAGAAAATACAAAGGTGCAATGATTCATTAGTGGACTACCTAAGGACTATCAGAACAGGATTGAATTTGACAAACCAAAGAACCTAGAAGATACTATCTGAAAGGCAAGATATTGTTATGAATAGCTTGGGCATCAGATAGGACCTCGCAAAAGATGGAAGTAGAAGAATAGCTCGGGATTCCAGAAAAAGGGGTTTAAATCCCGAAGATTTAAGGACTATAAAGATAACTCAAGGATGAGCTTCCCAGACCGAAGAGTACACCAGTAGAACTTTCCCTCCTTGAGCAGAAATAAACTTTCTAGATCTTCCCCAAGAAAGACTGTTAACCCAAAGAGAGAACCTTTGAAATGTTGGGGTTGTGGAGAAGAACATCTACTGAGGGACTACCCGCACCGACAACAGAACAGCCGGAGAATTTACAACGTTCAAGAAGCTACCACCGTCAATGATGTGGCCAGGAGTGTGCTACAAATTTATGCAGTCTTGGATAACAACCAAGCTGACCACCAAGCCTCAGTGGTAGAAATCGAAAGTATGATCACCAACCATCTAGTGTCTATTCTGATTGACCCTAGTTCAAATTTGAGTTATATATCCCCTAAGGCTATTGATAAATGTAAACTAAAGCCACATAAAAATGCCAAGCCATGGTTGGTACAGTTAGCCATTGGCACCAAAAGAATGGTAGCGGAGGTCATACCAGCCTGCTAATTCATTATGGGGGAATTCCCCACCCAAGAAACCCTTAACATATTACCCCTTGGATCGTATGATCTGTTGATTGGTATGGACTGGCTAGCCACCCATAAAGCCAAACTGGACTATTACCATAAAACCTTGGAATGTGTAAGTGAAGAAGGAAGGAGAATAACCCTTCAAGGGATCCAAAAACCTGTCTCAGTGAGACAAATATCATCTCTTCAAATGAGAAAGTATTGCAGAAAAGGATGTCCACTATATGCAATACAGGTGTTGAAAACAATTGAAGGTGACAAACCGAGCCTCAAAGACCACCCCACACTGAGAGAATATAGCGATGTATTTTCGGAAGAGGTATTGGGTCTACCTCTGAGATGGGGCATCGACTTCTCAATAGAACTTTCACCAGGAGCGGTGCCAATGTCTAGAACACCCTACAGGATGAGCACACCTGAGCTAGTAGAGATTAAATTACAACTGAAAGAAATGACGGACAGAGGCTATATCCGGCCCAGTGTGTCTCCATGGGGAGCACCAGTCCTGTTTTTCAAAAATAAATATGGTACCCTCTGACCGTGTATATATTATAGACAACTCAATAAGGTAACCATAAAGAACAAGTACCCCTTACCCAGGATCGATGACTTGTTCGATCAATTGGGAGGTGCCTCTATTTTCTCGAAAATTGACTTGAGATATTGATACCATCAAGTCTGAATCAAGGGAAAAGACATCCACAAAACTACCTTCAAGACGAGATATGGTCACTATGAGTTTGTGGTAGTACCATTTGGATGAACCAATGCCCCTGCCACTTTTATGTGCTTGATGAACAATGTGCTCAGCAAATTCCTAGATAAATTTGTATTGGTTTTTATCGACGATATATTAGTTTACTCCAAGAATACAGAGGAACATGAGGAACATCTTAGGCTTTTACTTCAAGTGCTAAGAGAACATCAGCTCTATGCCAAATTTAGCAACTGTGACTTTTTCCAGAAGCAAATACATTACTTGGGCCATGTCCTATTTGAAGAAGGGGTAGCAGTAGACCCTGGTAAGATCAGGTCTATCATGGAATGGCCTACCCCGAAGGTTGTTTCGGGTATCAGATCCTTTATGGGCTTGGAATGATACTATAGGAGATTTATAAAAGGATTCTCCAAGATTAGGTGCCCAATCACTACCCTCCAAAAGAAGGGGACAAAATTCACATGGACACAAAAATGTGAAGAAAAATTTCAAACTCTGAAACATCTACTGACCCACACACTCTTGCTGAACATCATCGATCTCGAAGATAACTTCCTCGTGTGCACAGATGCCTATAAGGAAGGGCTCGGAGGAGTCCTTATGCAAGGAGGAAGTGTGGTCTACTATGAATCTCGAAAATTGAATGACGACGAAGTCAACTATGTGACCCATGATCTAGAGCTGGCCACCATAGTGCATGCCTTAAAAATGTGGAGGAATTACCTCCTGGGAAGAAAATTTGTACTTATGACATACCACTGTGGATTGCGATATCTGTTTGACCAACCAAACCTCAATTCCATACAAGCTAGGTGGATGGCCCTCCTCAGCGAGTTTGATTTTGAAATCAAACATATTAAGGGAACGAAAAATAGGGTGGCCAATGCCCTTAGTATAAGCATGAAAACAATTCACCTGGCAGCGGTAAGCACCTACGAGACAGATGTCAAGGAAAGAGTCAGAAATGCACAAGAGACAGACACATTATTCCAGACCATGACCACGTACCTGTAGCAAGAACCCACAGAGATAAAGTATGGAGGCTACCAAATGATGGAAGGAGGTCTGCTCACTTACAAAAATAGATTGTATATCCCATATTGTGACGACTTGAGGAGGTTCATAAAGGTTGAACTGTAAAAACGACCCTACACTAGTCATCCTATATACCAGAATATGATCACGGCCACCAGGAAACAATTCTATTGGCCTGGATTGAAGAAATACATAGCTAAGTACTTAGCCAAATGCATAGAATGCCAACAGGTCAAAGCATAACATCGACACCCAGCAGAATTATTACAACCTCTACCAATCCCAAAATGGAAATGGGAAACAATCTCCATGGATTTCATTACTAGATTGCCAACCTCGACCAAACAGAATGATGTCATCATGGTAGTGGTGGGTAAATTGAGCAAGTCCGCTCATTTTATCCCCGTCAAGTCGACTTGTAAGGCAATAGACATTGCCAACATATTCATGAAGGAGATACTCAAACTGCATGGTATGCCAAAAGAGATCGTATCTGATAGAGACATGAAATTTACTTCCAACTTTTGGAAATCACTGATGGTTGCTTTGGAGACCAAGTTACTATTTAGCATAGCCTATCACCCTCAAACTGATGGACATATGGAAAGGGTGAACCAAATATTAGAAGACATGCTCAGGATGCACGTAATGCATCAACCAAAAAAGTGGGACGATTTCCTGCCACTGGTGGAATTCGCCTACAACAACGGCTACCAAGTATCCCTGAAGACAAGCCATTTCGAAGTTCTCTATGGTAGTCTGTGCAATACTCCAGTCAGTTGGAGTAATGCTTTAAACATAGTTACTATTGGACCAAACATATTGAAAGAAATGGAACAACAAGTGATTCAGACAAAACAAAATCTAAAGGTCGCTCAGAACCAACAAAAAAATTACGCCGACCAAAAGAGAACTTCAAGAGAGTTCAAGGTGGGAGACCATGTATGGGAGCATGTGCCAAGTTGGAACCTCGATATCGTGGACCCTTTGAAGTTCTAGATAGAGTGGGACCTATAGCCTATAGGCTAGCACTTCCTTCAACAGTAAAAGCACATAATGTTTTTTATTTTTCATTATTGAAGAAATATGTACATGATTCTAATCATATAATTGACTGGTTTGTGATCCAAGTGGAATCGGAGGAATAATTCCTACCAAAACCTCAATTCATACTGGACAGAAAGGAAACCCCGCTCAAGAACCGAACCATTCCATAGGTCAAGGTGTAGTGGAAACATTTTGGCCCAGATGAGGCTACATGGGAAATGGAAGATGCCATGAAACATGCATATCCTATTTTGTTTACTTCTATACTTACACATTCTATTGATAGATAGAACATCGAGGACGATGTTCCTTTAAGGGGGAGTGAATTGTAACACCCTGTTTCCCGCAGTCTATAAAAATAACTATATTGGCCAAGAATTATGGCAAACTCCAAGATGTGAATGTGTGATTTGACGGACCCTGTATAAAGGGTCGATGAATGTAAATGATGTGTGAATATATATGTTGCATGACTGTTGAAAGGGAGATGTGTAGAAAAAGATACCATGATGGCTGATGAAATGTGGTGGAAGGCACCTGGAATGGTGGCATTAACTTCCACCAAACCAATACCGTATTGGTCTTTACTAACTCAAAGACCAAAGCTACTCTCTGGCCCTGGGATGAATTGCTCACCAAGATGGTAGGTGGGGAGGCTCCTCATGAGTTAATAAGGGGATGGGGGTGAACCGCCCATCCGTAGAATCCCTCTGTAAAATCCCTTAGACCTAACCACTACGGGGGAATTCACACCACACGTAACCTTGCAGGACAAAGCAAGAAAGGAAGTGTGGGGAGAGGGGGGAGCGTGCAAGAGGAATCATAGAAGGAGAACCAGAGGAACTCCAGAAAATACAATGAGTCTTGAGTGGACAAGAAGGAGCGTAACCTTCATCCTTGAATTCCAACGAGTGGGAAGTAGGAGACTGAGTCTCAAAGCCTCATGGTCTATCTCAGGGGTGGCTAGTGGTAAATCCGTTGGGAGTCGCTGAGCCTATGGTTGGGTGGAAATGAGCACCCCTCTCAACAGTCATTCCATACTTGGTGTTCTTTCTGATAAGTGTTTGCATATTGTATCTTGAATTGAATATAATGGATGCATGCTCATGTTTTTACACTTATAAATGATTGATTTTTGTATGGAAGTTTTTTCCTGATGTTTCAATCAGCAACAATGAATTCTTTCTTATACTTATATAACTATAATCGATTTACATATAGAATGAATAAGTTCAGATTTTGAGCTCGTTCCTTGGAGAGTTGTCCCATGTACTTGACCCATGCCATGCTCTGGGTTGTTTTCCCAAAGGCACCTCCTTCCGGGAAGCTCCATCATATTCCAGAGCTGGAGTGAGTTCCTTGAAAGGAATATTGTTTTTAAATTAATACTTAAGCTTACCTCACCCCTGTCACAGACTTCATAGCTCGATAATTTAAGAAGGCCTTTCAGTCAAGTCACCAAGCATGGTGATAATTCCCCAAGAATCCGTTGAAGGATTTTATGGCCTAAGTTTGGAAACCTTGCACCAGAAAGAATGGTTCCCACAGATGTTGGTGTTTTTGTGTTTCAGCAACCGGGAAACACAAGGGCAAGTTTCCTTGTATTTGCATGTCGCGAAATCCTAACTTGCGAAACCCCGAAATGGTATAGCATGATTAGAGTTTTGTGTTCCGGCATTTCGTTACCTCGGATACCCCAGGGGCAAGTTTCCTTGTCTTCGCATGTTGCGAAATCCCGACTTGCAAAACCTCAAAATGGTATAGCATGGTTAGAGTTTGGTGTTTCATTGTTTTGGCACCCGGGATACCCCAGGGGCATGTTTCCTTGTATTCACATGTCATGAAATCCGGACTTGTGAAACCTCGAAATGGTATAGCATGGTTAGAGTTTGGTGTTTCGGCGTTTTGGCACCCGGGATACCCTAGGGGCAAGTTTCCTCGTCTTCGCATGTCGCAAAATCCTGACTTGCAAAACCCTGAAATGGTATAGTGTGGTTAGAGTTTGGTGTTTCAGCATTTCGGCACCCAGGATACCCAAGGGTAAGTTTCCTTGTACTCTCCAGACGCGAAATCGCGATATGTGGAACCCTGAAATAGTCTAGCTTGGATAAGTTTTGGTATTTCGATGTTTCGGCAATCGGGAAACTCAAGGGTAAGTTTCCTTGTACTCGCCAGACTCAAAATCCTGATATGTGGAACCCCAAAATACACATAGTGTTATATATATATCGGCATTTCGGCACCCGGGAATCCCAAGGGTCAGGTTCTCTTGTCTTCGCATATTGCGAAATCCCGATTTGCGAAACCCGGAAATGAGCTTAGTAGATATATGGGTTTTTGTGTTGTGGCACCCGAGAAACCGGAGGGTATGAACCCTTGTCTTCATACATCGCGAAATCCCAGTACGTGAAGTCCCGGTAGGTGAAATCCCGAAGTTGCTCGGTGTGAATAGGATTTCAGGTTTCAGGGTTTGAAGAGTCAAAGAACTTGACTCCCTTCCATCTCGAACTCCCGGTTTTCGAAGTCCCAAAATGCGAAAGGCACCTCTTGGCTTAGCCCAGGGTCATAACCGATGGACACATGGAAGTGAATCATACGCTTGGTGTGTGAGTTTCACATGGTGGATTTTCAATGAAAGTACCAGTGAATTGGTTTGGTGGAAGTCTCAGTTGGAAGACCTAGCCTACGCTAGAATCTCGTAGGAATTCGGGAACTCTATCCCTCAATGATGAAGCAGAAAGAAAAAGGCAGAAAATATTAGTTCCCGTAGTGGGTGTGTGACATCCATTGCTCCATAACATGATGAAGGGTGGATGAAACAAGAATGAAGGAGAAAGTGGAAAATAACCCTAAATCAAATTTTCATGGGAGGTGGTTCATGTAACTCTCGTTTCTTGCATTGGTATGTGAGCGAGAGTTGAAAACCATGTTATGTCCCTTTACCTTCATAGCTTGGAGTTCGATGATGTTGGTTAGTGGAGGGTTCTTTATTCATGTAATTGGTGGGAGGTCTCAAGTTTAATCCTACCAACCTTCAAAGTTTTCCCAAACCCCCATTTTATTTTTTATTTTCATTTTTAATTAATTTTCCCAAGGTGCATTTGACCAATTTTGTCATTTTCAAGACAATTTTGGCCCATGATTTTTGAGGCCGAAATGGGATCATATTGTATCATAATCAAGAAAATGTGGACTCATTGGAAAGATTATCCCAATAACTATTAGATACATACATCATATTTTATAAAAAGTGATCGAAACTTCTTCTTATAATCAAATTAAGACCAAGCTTGTGTGGGCCCCAACTAGTGACCAATAAAAGGGGCCAACGTTGAAAATTTTTCAAAATGAGCTCTCACCTCATGAAATATGAATTGAGAATCCTTGACATAGGTAATTTTTATATGGGAGGGTTTCATAACTCCAAAATAATCCCATCATGGCCTTCCTTAGGGGAAAATGTTTATGGTCCCAAAACAAGTTGAACAAGGTTAGATTGAGCCCTCTTGGGTGTCGAAAAGATATTGTTGGGAACAATGTTATTCATGATTGTCATGAATGTGTCTAATAGGTGATAAATAGTAGTATAGATAAAATTTTAACTTCTAAATTCATTTATCCTAACTAACCCTTTAATTGATTATTGAACCCTGTAACTAACTCGAACTGAGACCAAGTGACTTAAAATCAATGACTGGTATTCTTTTGGTGTCTGATAAGTCACTATTTTCTCTAAAGAACCTCTGAAATTAACCTCTTGATACTCTTTAATGGGCAAGGGTCATAGTAACTATGACTCCTATCATTGTCTTGAACTAGAACCATGGATTGATAGGATGCTCAGAGAAACCCTCCTACTAGCTCGAGCAAATATAGAAATGAGAAAAATCATGTGGATACCAATTTATATTTTTGGGTAAATAGTTGGTTAGGGATCATAACTATTTATTAAAAACAAATATAATGAGGGGTAAAGGAGATTAAAAATGAAAGACACAAGAAGATGAAAATGATACCACCCAAGAATTCATTGACTAATGAAAACCATGCATTCAAAGAAGTGTTTCAAACATGATATTGGCCCTACTTTTTCTCAAATGTAACAACCTTGGTTTCTATATTCCATTTCCAAAATCTCATCCAACCATAATGAACTATTTGTTTTTGAACCTTCTTATTCTTCCAAACGTGTTAGAAGATGGTTTGTCTTCCCACAACAAAGACAAGTATGGAGATCAAAACATTTTGTCTCCTTATGGCCATCTTGATGACAATGATAAAACTTATCACTCTTTATATAATCAAATTTATCAAAAATATCCTTAGGCTCACCATTAAATCCTCCATCAACTTCTTGAACTTTTGAATCATGCCCATACAAATCTTCAACAATAAATTTGGTACTCATAAACTAAATTTGTTTGGAGTATGGAATATGAAAGGAAATGTTTTGTTCATGTCCTAAACATTTATTTTTGTTGTTGCATTTTAATTCTTCCCTAGGTCTTGTTGAAATATTATAACTGCAAAGAATATTCTACTTATTATTGAGCTATTATATTATAGATCAATCCCCTTTTGTGGATTGATCATGTTTGGCTCTGTATAAAACCAAATCCCCTATTGTGTATTGGTCAAACCCTAATTATATGTTTCTAATTAAGAAGTCGACCCCCAGGTTTAACCACTAAGTGAAGAAGTCATCCCTACTTGATGAAGAGACACCACCCTTGCACTTACCATCTAGTATAAATAAGAGTGGAAGGTGCCTCATTAGCTCACTCACTCAAGTCACTCATCTAGTGTGCAAGTTTGATTGAAAATGCAGTTGCTAGTTGTCGGAAGAAGGAAGAAATAGGCGGATTGCTCGATGTTGGATATTCTCTTGTGTTTGTTTTATTATCTTGGCATTGTATTAGCAATCTATATTAAGGAAGTTTTTGTTGGGTTTTCTTCCCCATGAGGTTTTCTCAGGATAAATGTTGTGTACCTTGTGATTGTGTATCTTTCAGTGATCCTGCTTATGCTATTATTGTCTAGTAAATTGAAAAGAACTTAATAACAACTCTAAACTTAACATGGTATCAGAGCTTAACTGAATAGAGCACCTTTCATTGGGTTACCAAAAATGTCATTGTTGTCGTACAAGAAAATTAAGGATTTTTCTTGGAAGAGATTTTCAACCTAAAAACTATCTATGGAAGTGTGCCCTAGCCTAGAGAACTCATTGATAGATTGAGCACACCTTTACAGTGGCCAGAGCCTCCGGAAAATGAAACCCTAGTTTTTACTAGTACCAAAAAAAAAGAAAACTAGGAAACCAAAACCAATCCTAGAAGTACAAGTCCATATTTGTGTAGGCCAAGTTTGAAGGGGTAAAATTTGCATTTTTAGAAGATAGACTGCACCAGAGTACTCGCCTCAGCCAAGTGCACCTCCTCGTAAGTTCAGATCTAAATTCTGAGCACTTTCATTTTTTGGTCATTTTCCTAGCTCCAGGTTAAGATGTCTGCAAGAACCAAGCTTGTTGACAAGTTAGAAGGTGTGGATAACTTCCATGCCTGGAAGTATAGGATTTCACTAATTCTTTAATACAATTACCTTACAATATTCATTAAGGAAAATGTACCAGAACCCGTGGATGCTATAGCTAAAAAAAAGTACCAGAAGGATATGGTTAGGGCCAAAAGAATCATTTCATACTCCATTAAAGATCACTTGATCCCTCAAGTGGCTTCTAAGAATAATCCAAAAGAAATTTCTGATTCCCTAAACAAGTGGGTGCAACTGCAAACAATGTGGATCCCTCTATTTCCTTTTTCTCACATAAAGTCTCCCACCAATCTTTGACATGGGGGATGGCCTTAAGGAACGTAAACATAATATTTTCTCTATCAAAAAAGTTGTGGATAGAAAAATACCCTTCTATAAGGTTTAACCATTTATCTATGGCATCAACATATATTTGAAATTCAAATATAGGAATAAAAAAGTTTATATGTACCTTGAATAGGGTGTCTCTTTCACTTGAGTTGGATGCGTCGATTGTCGACAACCGTCGAAGGATTTATGAAAATTTTCCCATCATCTCGTTCCTCTGTCACTTAATGGATTCCTCTAGCAACATTTTGAAAGGATATCATGTCCTGTCATCTTTCTTTCTTCCGCCATGGACAATTTCTTGGGTGTGTGAGATAAGTTTTCCTCAAGAGAAACAAGCTCGAGACCCAACTATCTATACCTTGGCCGCATCAGTGACATGCATTAAAACAAAATGACAAGGAGAAGAAATCTATGATACCACTGATCCAGTTTTATGAATAAAACAAAATGAAACCACAGATTTATAATATTAACATAGACAAACAGTGAACAATGACAGAGATATAGTAAAACTTGGTTTCTATTAAATAAGAAATATGTTGAAAACTGTAAAATGTAGATTGAAAACAAGCTTGCTAGAATGGTGTCATCTTATCTCTGAGAAGATATGTGAGGGATATTCTCATTCAAAATAAGATGAGTAAAATGAGGCTCTAAAGGCATTTTTACAATAAAAATGAATTCCAGAACCATATACATACAGAAACCTAACCCTAGGAGATGAAGCGCCAAAAGTCATGTGGGCCCTGTTGGGGTAAGTTAGTACATCAACTTCCCGGGGTCTTAACTTTTGCATACGATCTTTGTTTAGGGTGAACGATAGATCATTGGAAAGGTATTGAAGAGGAGATTCATTTAGGGGGATCAATCAGATATTGTAGCTATCACAAAGCTTCATGATCGTGAAAAATCATCGTTGAGTCCCTCGAAATGGCCCTGGAAGTTCAGGAACCGAAAAACTGCTAAAACTAGTAAGTTGCCAAAAAATTGTTTTGAGCCAGTTGACAAGGTAGGTGGCCACCAAGATCCTATTGGATAAAAATTTAAATAATTTAAGGATACACTTGAACAATTTCAAATGAATACATCGCAACAAAAAGAACAACAGGCACAAAAACAACAAACTTTTAAGGAGAGAATAGATCCAGAACATGAGACAATACAAATTATAAAAATGGGGAATGGAAATTTTTATATAACTTAAGGAATATTGCAAGTGGATGAGGAAACATTCAAAAATCCATTGAAATACATAGATCATTTGGACTTGGCACTACCCAAGGTTCCAACAAAGGCTCCGTATAAACTTCAAATAAGTGTCACACAAGAGGTTTAGTCGAGGGCATGTGTAGATGTGGCAATTTTACAATTGGAAAATAAAATAAGGAAGACAATGGAGATGAATCCTAATCATGTGCATGTTGTTATCACTCCAGGAAACTCTCCTAGGCTGTAAGTCGGAGATGCCTGGTAACTAACTCTTTTTGGAAATATTTTCTTAATATTTGATATGGTTTTTGGATCAAGATGAATATCTAGGGACTGAACTGTGTGTTCAAGACTGTCTAGAAACATAAAATCTCACAAGGCATTCTAATAATGCAGTTAGATAAGGTTTTATTAAATGGGGAGGAAAACAACTATTGAACCAGATTATAATTCATACAAACAAGCACAATGGGTTTAATAACCAAGGAAATAACTTATCATTATCAACTAAAACAATCAGCCAGTGAGATGACAGTCACTTGCAGATTGAATGAGCATCAATAGAGAACTTTCACTCATAAGCTACCAGAGAACAGAAGAGAAAAATCTGACAACACCACTGAAGGAAGCTCACAATTTTTTATATAATAAGAATAGGTCTTTTGATTACAGTAGCAGCATAGTAGAACCCAAAATCAAACCCTAGGTTCGTATCAAAAATAGATATTTATAGTCTTACAAACAGTTGTTACAGATCCTAAAAATAGGGATCTGTATTTAATAAAAACAACTCAATTCTATCTAAACAACTTGAAAGTAAAGTCTTTAACAACTAAACTAGAAAGCCGAACTGTCTTCAATCTCCAAAATCGCCAGCTCCATCCTTCAGCTCCTTATCTCTGTAATGTGGTGAAGAATAACAGGACACCTATCTTTGACAGTTGGATCTCCCAACGTTCATGGTCGATTTTTGAGGAAATAGTTTTTTGCATTTGTTACCAAAATTCACTCGAACCTTTGATGTTGAACCCTCTGCATGCGGTTTGATAGCCCACTGATACACTGGAACCACTTCCAAACCTGTTTGAAATGACCTGTCATGCCTTTGGCTTCAAAATTTACTTTCCCAGCTTTCAACAGCGCAACCGTTTAATTTTTCGCGGGTTAGCTGTTGAAAGCCGTCACTTTCAACAACGCACGGGTCACAAAATGATAGCTTTGCACTGGGGAAAGTACCGATTGCGCTCAAAATGGGTTTTCACATCCAAAATTTGATTTCAACCAAACTTAGTGTGTCTCAGAATTCTCACCTTGCATATTGACGACAACTTGAGCGAGTACCTTCAGACCTGGATGGTGTTTTTGGCTTAGTTTCTATTTCAACCTCCTTGTTTTCCTTTTGAGGAATTTGGCAAGCCACCACAAGCTGTTGTAGTCTTTGGTGAGTTTTTCTTCCTCTTCTTCTCTCTAACACTTTCCTTAGCCAATCTTTCAAACGCAACATTGGTCTTGGCGAAGTTATCAGATAATTTCTTATACCTTTCTTTAATCACCCGCTCCAAGACCTCTTGCTGGGCAATTACCTCCTTGAGATGCTTGATCTTCTGAGACTTCTTTGATTTAGATTTTTTTGATGATTCTCCCTGTTTTGTCTGACTGAAAGTTTCATAGTTCTGTGCACACTCAGCTGACTGCTCAAAACTCTTGATGACAGGGCATTGATCTTGCTGCTCTGATTCTAAATCTGAATAGGGCAAGTTAAGTATATTCTTCCCTGTACTATGCTCTGTAGGATGCCCTGTATTCTGCTGTGTAGTCTGCTCTGTAGTCTGCTCAAAGTTCAACTTTCTCTTCAACTTTTGATGCTTTACTCCAGATATTTTTTCCTCTGAAGGCCCTGGCAAGGTCATTCTCTTTCTTGAACTTCTTTGAGGAGATAATTGTTTCTTTGAACCCTTCACATGCTCATTTGCAGTCTGGTTTTGTGTTTCAAAACCTTCCCAGAACAGAAAGTGCTCCCAGATCCTTCCCTGTTGTTTCAATTCCTCCAGGATAATAAATTTTATGAGGCCGAGGTGACACAGAGTAGTTTTCATGCTCAATGGTTGGGCTCTAATCCTCTTCCAGACTTTAATCAAACTTTGGTATAGGAAATAAGGTAAATTAATAGGGGTCTTTCCTGTGAAATGATCCAGTAATTTGAAGTGGTACATCATCAGTTTATCATATCTTCCCTCCGATGTAATATACAATTGGATACCTTTGAACAATTCCTTCCATTCTTCATCTAGATATGAAACTAGCATACCTTTTTTCCATGCTTTGTGTCTGTACCCCTCTTTCAAATATACCCTGAAATCCAAATTTTTGGGAGCCGTGGTTTTAAACCAGCTCTGACCAGTTCTTGGTAAACTTGTAGTTGCGGCAATGACAGCCTTATCCACTTTGATTTCCATGGACCCGACGCGAGCTTTATTGCCATCGAAAGTCCTGGCAAAGTCTTCTGCTGTGACCTGGTGGCACCCAACTTGCAACCTTTTGACGAATTCCATACACCCTGCATTTGACAAAAGCTTCTGGACTTCGGGATGTGATTGTAGAAAGGACAGGTTATCCATCTCTCTCTTGAGTAGAGAACCTCTGCGTTTTCTCACCATCTTGTAGCTCGAAAAACTTGACAATTGTAACCCCTGTAACTGCCAGTCGAGCCGAGGTTCTGCGCTGTTGAAAGTAGTTCAGGATTCGGCTCTGTTTTGAAACAAATGAAAACTTCCGCAGCATTCCGGAAATGATTTGTGATATGAAACCACTGTTTGATTTGATGGTGTTAGGCCGGCGGTACCTCATCTGTACCTGCATCACCGAACTCGTATTTTCCATCCCGGATGCCATGAGTGTTGAGCGTGAGTTCTGGGCCGGATTCGAATTACAGTCATATCCTGACATGCATAATTGAGTTTCTATCATTTCCCACTCTTATCAGCGCATGCCTTGGATTTGCCTGACGTGGGATGATCATATCATCATTACTTTCAGATGTGGATATCACGCACGTGATTCCCGCTTCATTCAACAACGGCCCGTAGAAAGCGCCTCTGTCAACTGTTCGCTTGCCACTTTCATCAGCGCGCAAATCTGTGGAAAACGCCTGTTAGCTGCGAAAAGTATGCACTTTCAACAGCGCATCACTATTTAAAAAACACTCCTTAGCTGTGGAAAGTATGCGCTTTCAACAGTGTGTGACCTTGCAAACACTGCTCCGTAGCTGCGGAAAGTAGGTACTTTCAACAGTGCACCATTCGAGACTTGATTTTCGGACCTTTTGAAATTCACCACTCTCAACAGCGCATTGACTAATGAAAAGCGTTCCTTAGCTACGGAAAGTCGACACTTTCCACAGCGCAAACTCAACTTTTGGACATATGTTAGCTGTTGAAAGTGAAATATGCAAATTTTGAAAAAGAAGGCTTCATGGATCACATTATTTTCTAAGACAAAAACCGAAACCTAAGCTTTGAAACTATAGAAACCCAAAAAATGACTAGGGGTTACAACCTATCATCTAAGAAAAACAAATAAATCCAGCAATTTATTTGAGGAGTTAACACTGGCTCCTATTGGGGATGAACACCTCCCTGTGAGGTTTCAAGAACCAAAGAATCAATGCCTTTCCTGAACAAGAACCTAAAAACTAAAATATCTGCTAGTGTTTCCATTGGGCATGGAGTTATTGAAAAATAAAACTAAGACTAACACTACAATGTCTAGCCTTTACATCCTTAGACAAAATAAAGTTTTAAGAATCGCCCGTTTACCGGGCCACTGAACTCTTCCTCACCCTCCAGACTCTGCAGAATGAAAGTGTTATTGTTTTGAACCTGAGTGATCATAAAAGGGCCTGTCCACAAGGAATCGAACTTGCCATGCTTGCCTTTCTCCTGTCGAAGAGAATCCCACTTTAGAACCCAGTCGTCGATCTGAAAATTGTCCACCTTCGCCTTTCTGTCAAACATCTTTTTGATTTGCATCTGATGTGATTCTGATCTGTCCACTAGTTGTTCCCGATCTTGTTGCAGTTCAACCAAATCCAGCATCCTTCTTACCATGTCATTTTTCTCAGTCTGCTCTTCCTGAAAGAACTTAGCCACAGGAAACACTAACTGAACAGGAAAGATAGCATCAGTCCCATAAACCAACTTGAATGGGGAAGTTCCTATAGATCTTTTAATGGTTACTCTGTCTGCCCACAGAGAAAATTTCAATTTGGAATCCCAATTATTTTTATTTTCTTCTAACAGTTTTCTTATGATTTTTATCAAGCTCTTATTTGACGATTCAACCAAGCCATTACCTTGAGGATAGTAGGAAGTAGAGTGTACCAGCTGGATGCCCATTGACTCACACATGTCTACCAATGCTTTTGCTTTAAACACTGCTGCATTATCTGCCACCAGCCTCTTGGGACATCCGAATCTGCTCAAAACATTTTCATAGAGGAATTTCATGACTACCTGATGTGTAGCATTCTGGGTGGGGATCGCCTCTATCCACTTTGTGAAGTAATCGGTGGCTACCAAAATCCACTTGTGCTAGCCACTGGATGAAGGATTTATTTCACTGATAAAATCCAAACCCCACTGCTGGAAAGGGCCATTTACCACAATAGGCCTCAGGGGTAAAGATTTCAGCTGTTGCTTACCGGTAAATCTTTGGCATTTGTCACAAGATTTGACGAATGCACACACATCTGCGAAGAGGAAAGGCCAATAATATCCGGCCCTTAGGATATTATGGGCAGTAGTCTTCCAATAATGATGACCACCACAAACGGCTGAATGAAACTGATGGGTCACTTTGTCAGACTCTTCTTTATCTAAACACCTGAGAAGTAGACCAGCAGGGTCCCTCCAATATAGCAGATTGTTACAAATGCAGAATTTAATAGCTCTGAGCTTGAGAGCTCGAGCTTGAGTCAAACTGAGTTCAGGAGGAACTTCAAGCTTTTGCAAAAAATGTATGATGCCAGAATACCATTCACAGGAGGACAAGTTCTCTGCCACTTGTTGACTGTTATGTTGCCCTTCCGCTGCCAAATCTGTCTGCGAATTTTCTGAAATTTCTGCTATGAAATTAATGTCCAGCAACTTATGATTTTCCTCTGCTAAAATCTTGGCGAGGCCTTGGCCTTTTAACAATTTGGTGGGATTTACTTCAATATTAAACTCTATCATCTTTGCAATCCATCTCGCCCTTTTTCTGTCGATATCCGGTTGAGTCAAAACATCTTTTACAGAAGACGAAGGAACATATGTGATGACCTTTGAATGAAGGATATAAATTCTGAATGATTTTAAAGATTTTTGAAGAGCATAAGCTTGTTTCTCGATAGGGTCATACCTTAGCTCAGCATCCCTGAGTGTCCTGTTGAAGAATGCCACGGGATGATCAAAATTTTCCTCATCTTTCTGAAGCAGGACTGCTGCCACTGTGTCATAGGAAGCAAAGGAAAAGACATAGAAAGTCTTATTGTAATCTGGGTTGATCAGAATCAGAGACTCGATGATCGCTTTCTTGATATCCTGAAAAGAGTTTCTCATGTTGTCTGTCCATTTTATCTCAGCCCCCTTTTTCAGCATGTAGGTTATGTGTTTGACTAATTCAGAAAAATTAGGCACAAACCTTCTGATGAAATTTATCTTACCTAGCAATGATTGAATGTCCTTCTTTGACCTCGGCAAGGAAATCTTTTGAATTGCCTCCACTCATTCTGGATCAATCATTACACATTCGGCTGAGATGATGTGACCCAAGAGCTTACCCTTTCTTAGAGAAAACTGGGATTTCTTGGGATTCAATGAGATCCCGAACTGTCTGCATTTTAAGAATACTCTTTTCAGATGTTTCAGATGCTCCTCATGGCTGCTATAATATACTGTAATGTCATCAAGGTATATGAGTATGAAGTTGTCTTTCTCTCCCACAAATTCTATATCCATGGCCCTTTGGAATGTGGCCCCGACGTTCATTAATCCAAAGGGCATCTTGCAGTACATAAAGGTCCCCCAAGGAGTGGTAAACGTAGTCTTCTCTTGATCATCAGGATGGACAACAACCTGATTGTAACCGGAAAATCCATAAAGAAAGGACGTGAACTTTTCCCCTGAAATCCTCTGTA
The DNA here is from genome assembly GCA_009831015.1 of Picea engelmannii. Classification (NCBI taxonomy): domain Eukaryota; kingdom Viridiplantae; phylum Streptophyta; class Pinopsida; order Pinales; family Pinaceae; genus Picea; species Picea engelmannii. Next base: position 404,242 of record ML791240.1, read on the forward strand.
ACAAGTGTTCCATCTTAGGAAAAGGATAGTTGTCCTTTTTAGAGCATTTGTTCAAGTTTCTGAAATCTACACATAATCTGACCTCACCATTCTTCTTCCTTACGATCACCAGATTGGCAATCCATTTGGAATATCTCAAGGGAACTATGATCTTGGCATCTAGGAGTTTTTTAATTTCTCTCTCAATCACTGGGAGCAGAAGAGGGCTGATAGGCCTGAGTTTTTTCTTGAAAGGAATAGTGTCTTTTTCAAGAGGTATCCTATGATGAATAACATCAGGATCATAAGTCTTTAAATCACTATATTTACAAGCAAACACATCGTAAAATTCCTTCAAAACACTATAGTATTTTGACTTCTCATCGGCAGTCAATTCAGAAGACAAATTAATAAACTTGGGCTGGCTCTTATCTCTTATGTTATGCTCTTGAACAGCTGGATCTTTCTCCTTTTTGTCTAGCTGGTAAGGGACATCATTCTGATCAAACAACCTTTCCATGGGTACCAAACCTCGGGGTATATAATTGTTTGGTAACTGAATAATGTCATGCTGGCCCAACTTCTTCTTTAGCTCAGGTTCCTGTGATTCTTCTTCATTAAGATTATGCTGATCAATGTGCAAATCAGAAAACTCACCCACCACTTATAGAAATCTATTGATTTCATCATCATCTTCAAAGACTTTGTAATATTTGACATTATCAGGTAAGGAGGGTCTATATTTTACTTGAATCTCATAGATGAGCTTAGGGGGCATGGGAGGAATGAATGTGTTGGCTGAAACAGCAAGAGAATCAGCGAGTTGATTCATATCCCTTGGTATGTATGAAATTTGAAAAACAGAAAAAGAATCACGTAGCTTCCATACCTCGTCTCTGTAATATTTTAATCTGACATGCTTAGCTTGAAAGGTGTTGTTTACCTGTTGTACAATGAGGTCTTCATCTCCCAATACTTTCAAACCTTTTATCCCCATGTCTTTGGCTGAATTTAATCCCAGCAGCAGAGCCTCATACTTTGCTATGTTCTTAGTGGTTCTGAAGTCGAAATTGAAAGACAAAGATATGGTCTCCTTTGAAGGAGATATCAGAACTATTCCAGCACCTGCAGAGTCTTTAGTGCTGGCCCCTTCGAAGTACATAGTCTAGACTGCAATGTCTTCACTTTCAGCCTGTTGTTCAATAGGCTTCACTAGCTGCATAGCAGTTGCTTGACCATCGTCAATCTGAAGGATGCATGAACCAAAATCCATATCCATAGCATAGATAGGATGATTGACGGAATTATTTACATCGCTGATGATATAAGCAAGCTGGTTTTCCCTGTAAAGTATTTTCATTTCCCCACCAAACACTGGAATCGTAGCGTAGGACAGATCCATCTGCAATGTACCTCCTAATCTTTTTCCCCATGAACGAGACAAAAGCAGCCCAAACTTAGGTGGAATATCAACAACCACCACGTCCATAACCATGCTCCTCATTGGCAGTTGAGAAAGGTTAATAACCATGTCTTTGATGAGGCCGAGACATCTGACCTTTCTAGAATCAAAGGAGAAAAGATATTGGTATGGTTTGGTGACTTCGAGACCAATCTCATCCATCACAGCCTTAGGCATAAGGTTATTTGATGCCCCAAAATCGAGCAAACAATTGTGAAGGATTTTGTCATGGACATTTAGTGATATGTAAAATGGTGGACAAGAATCGTCACGGTCTTCTATCATGGGCCCTATGGTCACTTTAGGATTATCATCTTGCAGATTCACGAAATCATCTGACGGAGAGGTCTTAGGCTCAAGAGACTTTAAGATGGCTACTTTAAAAACTTCATTCTTCATAAGTTCAGTTAAAGGCATTGGTATCTTAACCTTTGGAGTTTCAGATTCAAAATTTAAAGAGAGAGATGGTTTGTCTGAAACCTTTACCTCATTGGAAGGAGCTTTAAGACTAACTTGCTCCTTGGCTGAAATCTGAGTTTGTTTCTTTTGTTGTTTTACTGGAGGGGGGTTTTGTTTTTCAGGAGCTGGAGGTTGATTGGCAGCAACCTCTTTACTTTTCACAGGAGCAGAATCTTCTTTGTCCTTCACAGGGGCAGAAATAGGTGTTTTTGGACCAGCACTCTTGGACCTTAAATTGTAGCCTTTCTGATCAGCTGTCAAGTCGACAACTCCTTCTACACTTGCTTCCTGAATTTGTTGATCCATCAGGGCCTCTTCATAGTCCACCTGTGTTAAAAATGAAGTATCATTCTCATCACCAAAACAATTTATCTCATCTGCATCCTTGATTTCATCGTGAGGTGGCTGTTTCTCTTCATCTAACACTATATTTTGAAATGGTGGCCTGACCCTCTGATCATCAACTGGATTTCTATCTCTTTGAAGGATCTGAACTTGTGAATTATTTCTTCTGTAAGGAAAAGAATTTGGATTTCTGGGAACGAAAGTATTTGGCTCTTTCGCTCTTGCTGGTTGCTGATTTTGGAATTTTAACTTTGACATTTTAGACGTCAGACTATCTAACATCTTTGCCATATTTTCCATTTGGATGCTAGAAGATGAGGAGGGCTCAACAATAGACTTCTTCTTCTCAGCCCTTCCTTTAAGCTTTTGTGATGCTGTAATGTTAGACTCAACCTCGAGAGAAACATCTTGCATTAGAGCAAGCGTGGCTGATCGTCTTTCTCTAAGGATCAGACAAAACTCTGCATCAAAGGCAACAGAGAATGTGATCTTTGCCGATGCATCACTTGGTTTAATCTCTGCAGGGATCTTACCAAACATTTTATTGAATCTCTTGATAAAGTCCAAGACCGATTCTGCATCTCCTCTCTTCAAATTTCCAAACTCAGAAATGCAGTATAACAGATCTCTTCTTTCTCCCCAATGCTTCAAGAATACTTCATCTAATTTCTCAATGCCAGTGATTGAATTTTCTGGTAGCTCTTTGAACCACTTTCGGGCTTGGCCATCCAAACTCTGGACGAAAACTCTAGTCCACACATGTTCTTCTGAAATATTTATGTTTTCTGCATAAGCATAAAATGCTTCAATGTGTTCTTCAGTAGTATACTTCCCTGCTCTTGTAAACTTTGGCATATATTTCTGGTAGTCACCTGTTGGCATGGCAGACAGGGGATTTGGTAAGACAAGTGGGGCATATCTGTTTGCCAAGATCTGTTCCATCCTGGTCAAAGGGGCAGCCATGGAAGTCTTGGTGATTGATACAGACGAAGAACTTGTAGGAGATGATGGAGGAGATGAGCTGCCTGAGTTAGAAAAGAATGGCTATCTTACTTCGTTTTGAGCAGAAGGTTCAGAGGCCGACGAAAAATAAGAGGCTTTATGAAATTGACCAAGAAATGAGGCTAGATTCTCTTCACCCTTAGAGGACAGATCATGGATAATTTCTTCAAGGACAGGCAGATTAGTGTAAGTGAGTAAAACACCTTTCAAAGGTTTGCGAGGTGATGAATCAAAAGAAGATGAAGAGGAATTTTATTTCTGTTGGGAGGATTCAGTATCCAATTCTTTTGGATGGGATGAAATGTCAATCTCAAGGACAGAATCAGTAATATTAGAAGAAAATGAAGGTTCTTTTACCTTAGAAACTTGAGATGAACTTTTTATTTTCTGGGAATCTTAAATTTCAGCAGGGGATTCAATCAAAGGCTTATTAGATATGGAAGGATGAGTATCAGTTGGAATACCTGAATCAATTGCGCTTGCAGATCCGGAACCCTGCCTTTGTAAAGCTTTTCCCTTGCTGATGATCTTCTCTGGATCAGGAACTGATGTTGTCAATGGGCCTTCTGGGTTTCACCTGGTGTGATCCCTTTTGGGAGCCACTTCATTTCAATGGAGTCGCCAGATAGAAAATGTACAACCTGATAGTGTCTACTTCTTGTCTATCATCAAGAATTAGATCTATGTCGTCTCCCAGATAAGCTGAGCTTCGATCTCCTCTCCTCGGCAACGGCGCCAATTTGTTATCACTCCAGGAAACTCTCCTAGGCTGTAAGTCGGAGATGCCTGGTAACTAACTATTTTTGGAAATATTTTCTTAATATTTGATATGGTTTTTGGATCAAGATGAATATCTAGGGACTGAACTGTGTGTTCAAGACTGTCTAGAAACATAAAATCTCACAAGGCCTTCTAATAATGCAGTCAGATAAGGTTTGATTAAATGGGGAGGAAAACAGCTATTGAACCAGATTATACTTCATACAAACAAGCACAATGGGTTTAATAACCAAGGAAATAACTTATGATTATCAACTAAAACAATCAGCCAGTGAGATGACAGTCACTTGCAGATTGAATGAGCATCAATAAAGAACTTTCACTCATAAGCTATCAGAGAACAGAAGAGAAACATCTGACAACACCACTGAAGGAAGCTCACAATTTTTTATATAATAAGAATAGGTCTTTTGATTACAGTAGCAGCATAGTAGAACCCAAAATCAAACCCTAGGTTCATAGCAAAAATAGATATTTATAGTCTTACAAACAATTGTTACAGATCCTAAAAACAGGGATCTGTATTTAATAAAAACAACTCAATTCTATCTAAACAACTTGAAAGTAAAGTCTTTAACAACTAAACTAGAAAGTCGAACTGTCTTCAATCTCCAAAATCGCCAGCTGCATCCTTCAGCTCCTTATCTCTGTAATGTGGTGAAGAATAACAGGACACCTGTCTTTGACAGTTGGATCTCCCAACGTTCATGGACGATTTTTGAGGAAATAGTTTTTTGCATTTGTTACCAAAATTCACTCGAACCTTTGATGTTGAACCCTTTGCATGCGGTTTGATAGCCCACTGATACACTGGAACCACTTCCAAACCTATTTGAAATGACTTGTCGTGCCTTTGGCTTCAAAATTTACTTTCCCAGCTTTCAACAGCGCAACCGTTTAATTTTTCGCGGGTTAGCTGTTGAAAGTCGTCACTTTCAACAACGCACGAGTCACAAAATGATAGCTTTGCACTGGGGAAAGTCCCGATTGCGCTCAAAATGGGTTTTCACATCCAAAATTTGATTTCAACCAAACTTAGTGTGTCTCAGATTTCTCACCTTGCATATTGACGACAACTTGAGCGAGTACCTTCAGATATGGATGGTGTTTTTGGCTTAGTTTCTGTTTCAACCTCCTTATTTGTTTTTTGAGGTGTTTGGCAAGACACCACAAGATGTTGTAGTCTTTGGTGAGTTTTTTCTTCCTCTTCTTCTCTCTGACACTTTCCTAAACCAATCTTTCAAACGCAGCATTGGTCTTGGCGAAGTTATCAGATAATTTCTTATACCTTTCTTTAATCACTCGCTCCAAGACCTCTTGCTGGGCAATTACCTCCTTGAGATGCTTGATCTTCTGAGACTTCTTTCATTTGGATTTTTTTGATGATTCTCCCTATTCTGTCTGACTGAAAGTTTCATAGTTCTGTGCACACTCAGCTGACTGCTCAGAACTCTTGATGACAGGGCATTGATCTTGCTTCTCTGATTCTAAATCTGAATAGGGAAAGTTAAGTATATTCTTCCCTGTACTCTTCTCTGTAGGATGCCCTTTATTCTACTGTGTAGTCTTCTCTGTGGTCTGCTCAAAGTTCAACTTTCTCTTCAACCTGTGATGCTTTGCTCCATATATTATGTCCTCTGAAGGCCCTGACAAGGTCCTTGTTTTTCTTGAACTGCTTTGAGGAGATGATTGTTTCTTTGAACCCTTCACATGTTCATTTGCAGTTTGGTTCTATGTTTCAAAACCTTCCCAGAACAGAAAGTGCTCCCAACTCCTTCCCTATTTTTTCAATTCCTCCAGGATAATCAATTTTATGAGGCCGAGGTGACAAAGAGTAGTTTTCATGCTCAATGGTTGGGCTCTAATCCTCTTGCAGACTTTAATCAAACTTTGGCATAGGAAATAAGGCAAATTAGTAGGGGTCTTGCCTGTGGAAGGATCCAGTAATTTGAAGTGGTACATCATCAATTTATCATATCTTCCCTCCGATGTAATATAGAATTGGATACCTTTGAACAATTCCTGCCATTCTTCATCTAGATATGAAACTAGCATACCTTTTTTCCATGCTTTGTGTCTGTACCCCTCTTTCAAATATACCCTGAAATCCAAATTTTTTGGGAGCCGTGGTTTTAAACCAGCTCTGACCAGTTCTTGGTAAAATTGTAGCTGCGGCAATGAAAGCCTCATCCAATTTGATTTCCATGGACCCGATGCGATCTTTATTGCCATCGAAAGTCCTGGCAAAGGCTTCTGCTGTGAGCTGGTGGCACCCAACTTGCAACCTTTCGACGAATTCCATACACCCTACATTTGAAAAATGCTTCTGGACTTCGGTATGTGATTGTAGAAAGGACAAGTTATCCAACTCTCTCTTGAGTAGAGCACCGTTGCGTTTTCTCACCATCTTGTAGGTCGAAAAACTTGACAATTGTAACCCCTGTAACTGCCAGTCGAGTCGAGGTTCTGCGTTGTTGAAAGCAGTTCGGGCTTCGGCTCTGTTTTGAAACAAATGAAAACTTCCATAGCATTCCGGAAACGATTTGTGATATGAAACCAGTGTTTGATTTGATGGTGTCAGGCCGGCAGTACCTCATCTGTACCTGCATCACCGAACTCGTATTTTCCATCCTGGATGCCATGAGTGCTGAGCATGAGTTCTGGGCCGGATTCGAATTACAGTCATATCCTGACATGCATCATTGAGTTTCTATCATTGCCCACTCTTATCAGTGCATGCCTTGGATTTGCCTGACGTGGGATGATCATATCATCATTACTTTCAGACTTGGATATCACGCACGTGATTCCTGCTTCCTTCAACAAGGACCCGTAGAAAGCGCCTCTGTCAACTGTTCGCTTGCCACTTTCATCAGCGCGCAAATCTGTGGAAAACCCCTGTTAACTGCGGAAAGTATGCACTTTCAACAGCGCACCTCTATTTAAAAAACACTCCTTAGCTGTGGAAAGTATGTGCTTTCAACAACGCGTGACCTTGCAAACACTGCTCCGTAGCTGCGGAAAGTAGGTACTTTCAATAGCGCGCCACCCGAGACTTGATTTTCGGACCTTTTGAAATTCACCACTTTCAACAGTGCATCGACTAATGAAAAGCGTTCCTTAGCTGTGGAAATTCGACACTTTCCACAGCGTAAACTCAACTTTTGGACATATGTTAGCTGTTGAAAGTGAAATATGCAAATTTTGAAAAAGAAGGCTTCATGGATCACATTATTTTCTAAGACAAAAACTGAAACCTAAGCTTTGCAACTATAAAAACCCAAAAAATGACTAGGGGTTACAACCTATCATCTAAGAAAAAGAAATAAATCCAGCAGTTTATTTGAGGAGTTAACACATGTCAAGAGGGAAGAAGCAAAGAAGCACACTGAAATATTAGAACAACAAGTGGAGGAAGTGTTCAAAACTATTGTTGACAATGTGCAAGGGGAAAGTATACCCACAGAGGGTAATATTGAGAAGATACACAAGCAATGGAGGTATACAGAGTCCACATTGAATATTTTATGGACCTCTTAGCTCACACTACTCCACCATAAGTAATAACACAAAGGGAGAAAGAGTTCTTAAGTCATTTAGAGAGTTTTGCATTGAGTATCTAGGAAATTACAGAGTTGCATAATAAGAGCACACAATTATGTTAAACTCTTTAGGAGAATGAGAAATTGAAATAATTAGACTAGAAGGAGGAAGCTATAAACATTGTAGTACAGGAACTGAAGAAAAAACAGAAAATGATGACAATCTCAGATAGATTGAGGAGTGTGCAAGAAATCAATAATTTGCAGGCAGAATTGAAGACTATCAAAGTAGAAAAGCAGGCAAGGCAGGCGCAGTTGGAACCACTACAAGAAGGCGCAAAACAAATTCTTGCGGAGATGGAAGCAAATAAAGTTTATATTGAACAGGTTGGATTGGAAATTGAAGAACCATTGAAGGAGAATATTACTACACAAACTGTGAATATTGTAGCAGAGAAGAGCGCACACGTAAAATCTAAAGTTGAAGAAATTTGAGGAAGATTCCAGGAGCTGGAGAATTCAGTGCAGGAGGCACACACTACATGAGTGGCTCGGGATGAGCCACAAGTGATTGTTGGGGGCCTATTGGAATAGAATATTTTGGAGAAATGTGTTGCAATTAATGAGGCAGTTAGAAAATGGATCCGAAAAGGAGCGCGCGAAAGAAAACAAGGAAAAGAAGCACCGAGAAAGTAGGAAAGTCAAAGAGGAAGATCAAAGAAGAAAATGGTTGGATTTTGGACCAGTCGCGTGTAGGGATATAGAAATTGGACAAATATGACTCACCTAGGTTTAGTGGGTTAAGGTTTTTCTCATTTTTGTAATAATTATTTTACCCTTTTTGTAGTATAAATATGTATTGTGAGATCTGGCGAGATCTAGTTAGTGATATGCGAGAGCTACTTGTGGAGATAGTGTTGGAGATGATCTTAGAGTCATTTTTTGAGACAAAGATATGCATTGTAATAGATGGTAAGGTCATAATATGTGGATCTTGGTGCGATCTTGTCAACCTCAACTGTACTCAGAGGTAATGTGAACAATGTTATAAACATTGTAATTCTCACAACGCTATGATTTGATGAAGAATAATAAAAGAAATAATAATGCCATATATTTGTGGGAGTATCCCAGGGGGGATGAACCATGGTAAAATTGTTTCTTTGTTTGCAATGGTTGTCTTATTTCTTGTTACTGTCAGTTATTATGAATGAATGAATGAATCTGGTAATAGTAAAATGAAAGAAACGGTAGAATAGTCTGAATATTTACTGCAGAATGAAGCTTGAATGAGTGAAAATGGTTACAAAATGGTAGATATGGATATAATGACATGTTATAACATTAGATATAATGTATTTGAGGTATAAATAATGTCTAACATCCTCTCTTCCAAGACTGTAGAAATCAGGGTCCTGCAGTCACCCATAAAGCCATCTTGGGTGAGGTTGCATTGTGCACTATGTGCGTAGTGTTTCCTTCTGGTCTCCAAAAGGGTCAATGGTTTGCAGGGTTTTATTGGAAAATTAAGTAGAACCGAGGTCATCATAAGAAACATCCAACATGCCCATTTTCCCTCGTCACATTGGCCAATACTCTCTGTTGAATAAGAAACAAGCTGAAAAGGAGGTTGAAACCCTTAAGGAGTTATGGTTATGTGTTACAAACTATAAAGGGCACGACCCTGAAAATATGGTGTATGACCATATGAGGGTTCTTAATTTAGCACCATAGTTAGTGCATCAAGTCAATTTTTCAGAAGTTATCTGTAGAAGAGCCTTATATTTTGAATAGGTAATTAGAGAGGCTCACTACTTGTTGTGGCTCACCTCCCACAAAAACCCTTTTTTTTTTAAATTTTATGTATCACCCTCTTATTTTTCATTCCTATTTTCTCCGCTACAAGGCATGCATTCCTACTTCACTAAGGAAATTCAAGCTTCAATCATAACTGATTCAGAATCATGTCTGTCAGAGTGTTTTACTCCACACATCATCCAAAAATCCAATTGTCGCACACCGATGACTTTGACTCATCAACCACAGTCCCTTCGTGGAACCCTGAGGATTATTAGATTCAAAACCAATCTTTCTCACCTCCCCGAATCAGTATGACCTATCAAACTACCACCACCCCAAATGGAATCCTAGGATTGGACCCCTGATTTATCGATTTTCAATAAGTTTCCTTTATTTATTTTTGGACCCAACACTTTTTCTAATGGTATCAAAGGAATATTCCTTAAATATCATTCTCGTAGAGATCCAATTCATGCCACATTCTCTCGAACTCCGAAGATGAAAATCTGATAGGATTCTCGAGCCTATCCACATACATGTCCAACAAATTATCCTAGGAGTAAATAATATTCTTGTGATACCATCTCCATCAGAGCTAGAACATCTCCTCATCCTATAAAACTATGATGGCTTTGTTTCAAAGTCTTACAAGAAATATTATTGGCACGTCTTTTTATAAAGAGAATATTCTTGTGATACATTTTCTTCAAGATTTAGTTTGAACCTCACCCTTACTACCTTCGACGCTAAGATCTCGATGGGTCCCACCTCCCCCCATAAGACTGCATATGGGTCAAGTCGGCACACTTTTTCAAATATGAGAGAATATGATTCTAATACCCTTCTCTTCGAAGCTCGAATCAGTATACGATCCATCCCTCTCCGAATGTGCACCTCTAATAACAGTATTATTTGGCACCACCTTTGTTACATGAATCCATGCATCCATCAACCTTTCATGAGCATTAAGGATAGAGATAATGGTCATTAACAACAAAGGTTAATACAAAATATTCTCGTACACACCCAAGTTATGGCACATATGTGTTGTCTTAATGTGTTTTATGAGCTATAAAACTCCCATATTAAGAAAAATATTACGTTTGTGAAGCATTTATCTTGTCTTGATTCATTGTTTTTTTTACTAAGTTCTATTGCACAGTTACTTCAATCACTTGATTATAGGTAACCCATTTTTTTTGTTTAAACAACCTTTTGTTTTTAAAGTTAATGCACTTTGTTTAATCAATTTGATATTTTTTTAACGTGCTATTATAGGACAATTTGGTAATCAATCATGGAAATCCAGAACCCCAAAAGGTCGACAGGCTCATTGTACTTCTAGACTATTGCAGGGCCCAAACAATCATCTCATCCAGTTGAATATTTGTTGATTGATACTAATCATCACACTAGCGAAGACCACTGCCCCACGTATGAATAAATATATAAGATATTCAATTCCACATATTTCCTCGTGTATGACAAAAACTTGGAAGTGTACCAGAATATAGTAAGAAGTCGTATCCATCTAGTATTCCCTCTACCATCGCTTTTCCCATACAACGAGGAAACAAAATGGTGCCTTAGAAAATTTGATGCCACTACAATGACCATCCTAAGAAAACAAGGGAAGCGGGTAGCATCTATCAGACCTGAAGACATAAATTAGTTCCTACTCATAGGCTCAAAATGACCTACAAGTTATTGGTAGCCATGCTCTACTGCCTATATGGAGAACAAAAGAGCACGCATTTTCAAACTAATTGGCTTCCTTTGGCACACACCATCGTCAGGATGGGAAATATATTCAATTAGGCAGAAATCCTGGTTTTCTACATATCTTTGCATGTGAAGAATATTACAGGTATGAAGAAACCTTGTTTTTATATGTTGGCCTACTTGATCGATGCCATTTTCTCCTCCGTATTGTTTCTCAAAATGGGGTGGAACTGGGACCGAAATCAACCTGCCATCCATGAATATTGCTCTCAATTATGGAGCGTTAATTATAGACAACACTTTTATGATATATGAAATATATTTCTAACCCCTCTCCACTCTGTCTTGTTTGGTTTCCCTACACACAAAATCTCCTTCGAAGCTAGTAATGGGATGAAAGGGGTACTTGACTGGTTCATCTATAAATATTACTCATATATCAGGGTGTATGGCACCACCGGAGCCCCACACCTTTTACCATACTTTGTCCCAGTCCATTTGTTGATAAGGGAAATTGTGTACCAAACCATGGGGTCAAGGGTTACTACACTATTTCAAACCAGCAAGAGCTAATCCTATGCTTGGGAAATCCTAAAGGCCATGATCCTCACGAGATGGCGATAATCCATGTCAGGTCTGTCAGTGTCACCCATCCAAATATCCATGTTGTTTATTTCGAGGAAGATAAGTTTAAAGGAAATCTATCTTATGACGAAATATTACACCAGTTGCCCCATGACACTGCCAAGTGGAAGATTGAGCTTGAACAAGAAGATATCAAGAGGGGAAATCTAAACTAGTTCCAGAGGTTACTTCAGTGTGAAAATGATATCAACGTCACCAAAAAATAGGATAAAACCAAGAAAGAAGAGCATCTTGAACAAAACAGGCTCCAAGCTAAGAAATATTATCAAAAAAGACAAGCTAAGGAGAAAAATAGAAAATAACATGAGCGCATGGCACATCATGCTTCACTCCAAAAGAAAAAAGAAGAAGAATCCAAAAAGTTGGTTGAGGAAGAAAAATCCAAGATGTTAGTTGATGAAGCACAAGCTAATAAATTAGCTGATGAGGTAGAGGAAAAATGATTAGCCGATGAGGTTGAAGCTAAGAAGAAATAAGACGAGCTATTGAAATATATTTCAACAAGGACACCTAGCACTCCATCGACACCCAACATAGGCATTTTGAATGTACCTCCTCTAGAATACACTCCAATAAATACCATTCCAGCAGATTCTTCCTTCTCCTCCCAAGCCCAGAATTTTGAGGGCTCTGTAGTAGCAATTGGAGACTATTACTTTTATAACAGAACAAGAAGTATCAAGAAAATATTATCCAATAGGAAATGAGGTGAAGACATCCAGTCAAAATCATCTATAGGGAGGGTGTTAGACTGGAAAGTAGGGCCTGACCATGAAGATAATGTGGTCCAAGCAACTTCAACACTCAACACTTTTGCATGGTTAAATGACTCATCTATCCTTCATGTAACCAATTCCTTCATCACTTCCAGGAAGAAATTAGTTGAATTGGAGATAGTGTTGCAAAGTGTAAAGAAATATTTCACCATAGATGTCCAATAAGCTATACAATTAGTTGAAAGTCTCAATTCAGAGAAGATGAACATAGCCCTACAAGCCCAAAGATATCAGATAAATGTAGAATTTTAGAAAAGGATGAAAATCCAATGGGACACCCATAGATACGAGTTAGTGGTGGAAAAGAAGAAACTCAACACAACCATAGAAGAGACCAAATCATTTACATGCACTGTGTAATCTATCAAGGAAAAGGTGTTGGCACTGAGTGAATAATTAGTGATAAGAAAGAATGAGCTCCTCGATTTTGTAGGTAGCACACATCCAGAGTGAGAGGATCAACTAAGCCTACAAATCACATTGATAGAGAATCAATAATGGTATGAGGATGCAAGCAGAGCCTTAGAAAATATGCTCAATTGGGAGGATATGAGCCAACCTCCACCTACCACACTATCGGTATATTAAAAAATGGAAATAATTAGATGTTATATTCTCTTTGACACTAGAAAACCTCTCTTCATGAGGGCATGCACCACCCAAGGAGAAATAGCTGACACCTATGCAAAGTTATGGAGAAATTCAAAGGATCTCATGGAAGAGTTAGGGGTATAGCCAGTGTAGTCCATCGATGAAATAATCTTGGTCAATGCCACAATGCTTGAGGTGGAGAATCACAAGAAAACCATCTAGGCGACCATCCATAATCTATGTCAATTTGAAGAAAAATCAATTAAAGAACACATGTTGAAACCCACCCGAGTCACCCACAAAATCCAATACTTCGTCAAGAACGCATCAGAAAAGTTATATCAAGAACTGTCTGCAAAATTTTGCAATGAATAATCAGTCTTGGAGATATTTCAATCAACCAAACTCGAGAGCATATTAAGAGATCATTCCATTTGGAAATAATACCAATATTAGCTTTAGGAATAGGGAAATTCATGATTACAAATTCCACAGTTCTTTCTAGGTGTTGCCTTCTTCGGTTATTGTAATCTCAATTTTGAAATCGGAATATGAAGAGTCCATTTTTGTAAAATGACCCTAATATCATGATTGCAAAAAGAGAACGATTGTAGACAGTCACTCCTCACCATAAACATGGGGACTGTCCATTTCAAAGGGCTTTTGGTTTTCATAATGTAGCAATACAGTATTTCTACTGCAAGCTAATATGAACCGAGAGACATTCTAGTGTGATATTATGGTTTTGATGTGTATGAATGTGAATATTCTATTTATGCATATCTCTTATTGTAGTTTGTGAATATTGATTGATGAATTACTTATGAATCAATGCTTGTTGTTTACAGTTACCATAATTTTTAGAACCAGTACAACGATAGCATAATATAGTTAATTAATCAATTTATTGATTCTAACATGTTGTGTTTTTGAACTTGTATATTACTTGTGTTATGAATTTATTCTATGCAAGTAATACACATATTTTCACTGAATTCATTTTTTGTTAGTTTTCTCTTGGTCGGGATAGGTTGGTCTAGAATTAGTTAGAAACTGCATCTTAGAATAATAATCATAAATCTTAGCTTAAATTTAGTTAGTTGGAATTATTTATATTTTTAATTCATCTGAGAACCTTCGTTTCTTAGATTCATATTTAGTTAGTATTTTAGTTAGTTTGGTAACCAGGGAAAAACATAGTCAGAAGTGCTACTCTTAACAAGAGTGGGTCTAATTGGGACCTTCCATCGGGCATTTTCCCCTCATTTGATTGAGCGGTTCAAGATGGATCGTCAAAAAAAATGGCACTAGAAGGAGGGCCACATATCTGAATGGCTACAAAAAAAATATCAGACCCTTCTTGTTCTGTCCCACAAGTAAGCTTTTCATCGACAAGTGATTCCCACCAATTTCTCTTTAAACATATCGTCTTTCCTTTGTATTATTCTATGAACACTAATTCTTAGTTCAGTACTCACCACACTTGCGCTCATCCTGAACTGTCCTTTCCTTCCCCTCAACCTAGTATCCTAACCATCTTGTAGATTTAATCCATAGTGAGACACTAAATTGAGTGAACCAACCATGCCCTCAATAGACAAATTACCAGGCATACCGAACAACTACCCTTGGACTACTCTCTTCCTAAAAATCAAGAAGACCTTCGACATATAGACCTCTATTTCATCGGCCCAAACTCCTATCAAGAGGACCATTCAGTTGGGACCCAAGAATTTCACGTTCCTAAGGGTGCTTCTAATTTTCCCGAGTCTTCCAACTTTTACCTTGAATATTAATTATTAGCTGGTGGAGCAGGAGGTAGACCATGCTCGCCTCCCAAGTCACCCCCTCACACTCCAAGAGACAAGTCTGAGAGTGAACCTGAAAATAAACCATATCATATTATTGTGTATCAAACTCCAAACATGGTTGGAGCGAATGAAAACCAAAATCATGCCCCCTACCATCCCTAGTTGTTAGTCGATGTGGCCACTATACCAGGACTCTAGCATGACATTCGAAGACACCATGAGAAGTTGTTGCCTAAATTTGACCCTGTAAAAAACTATTCAGCTGAAAATCATGTTAAGAAATTCATGTTGGCCATTACGTTATAGAACATTTGACATGAAGACGTCATCTTCCATTTATTTCCTCTTACTTTTGAAGAGAAATATTCGGCATGGTATTTCTCTCTAGAACTAGCCTCCATTCCAAATTGGAGAACCTTTGAAACTACTTTCCTTGGGAAGTTTAGGGAAAATAAAACACTGACCACCTAGGTTGTAGAACTCTCGAGAGTCAATATGGATTTGAAAGAATTGGTTACCAATTACAATCAACGTTTCCTTATACTCTTAAAATGAATCCCACATTCCTCAAAAACCACTGAAAATGTAACTATTGAATTATACACCTTCGATTTTCCTATGTCCATGTCCATGTATGTAAAAAAATCTGAGAAAGGAACTCTAGAAGAAGATTTCCAAGAGGCCCTTAAGTTTGAAAAAAATCTGATGAGTTTAAAATACATTTATATCTCACAACCCTCTAAAGATAAGGGTAAAGGTAAAGTCCCTATGTCTAAACCTAGTGAAGATAAGAATCCTTGTGATTCAATGGATATGGGATCTCTTCAAAAGATCATTAAGAAGATATACAATGACCTAGTGGATCTGGAAAAAGCTAGTGGATAGAGATCCTCTAGCCAAAATAAATTCTTTAGGTTTCCCCCCAAAAAAGATAAGAACAGGCCACCAACCAAAAAAACCACCACTTCTCAGATGGAAAGAATTAACATGGAGGATATTTTCCAGGCCCTCCAAACTTGCGAAACAAATAATATGACTAAATATGATGAGGAGGGAGAAGAAAGTCAGGAAGATCAATAAAAACCTTAGGAATCTAATGAGCCTATAGAACAATAGTTAAACTCATTTTGGGACATTTCTTATGGTGGAGATGAATAATAAGCTGAAGAAGTGCACAACTCACAAAACGTAGTTACCACTAGGAGTGCCAGTAATAATTTTTTGATGACACCCCCGGTACCACTAATTCTACTTCCCCCGCAACATCCACTCCCAAACAATCATCTTCTTCAACCAATACTACTCCCAATTCCTCTAAAACCATGCCTACCAACCCCAAGATGCTAGATCAAACACCGAAACCCATTTTTTCATCCATAGCTTTGGCTAGGTTGGAATATAACTTCCTAGAAGATCTAAAAAAGAAAAAATATAACATTTGTTTGTTTGAACTTATGAAGATTCCACAAATTCAAGAGAATTTTATCATAACTTTGCAAAGAAAAACTTCCTTTGGAAAAAAAGAAGCAAACTTTGGAACCAAGAGAGGGATCACCAAGGTAAATTCTGCTAATAATAGCACTCCATCTAAAAGTCAGGTCATGAATAATGCCTATTTAAGTGGTCATAGATCTAAATCTACCACCCCTCCTTTCCTCATTACATTTGAAAAATTTAATAGAAATGTCCATAATTGAATGATGGACTTGGGAGGATCATCTAATGCATGCCATGTCACTAAACGTTTGTGAGAAGCTTAATGTCAAACCTGAACCATCTAACATTGAAATTATTTAGCTAGATAAAACTAAAGTGAAATTTGTCAAAGAATTGAAAAGATTCTTTATCAGGATGTCTGCTAATCCAAAATTTCATCAAACTATAGATATAATAGTAGTAGACAAACCAACCAACTATGGTGTGTTATTTATTCAAGATTAGGTAGCTACATTAAATGACTATTTTGGTACCGACTGGTCCCACTTATGGATCCCTTATAATGGTAAAATGAATCATATTAGGATTGAAATGGAAAGGTATATGAAACATGTAGTTACTGACCTGAATGACCCAAATGAACCGACAATGTTTAACAATTCAATTTTGGGTAATTATTCATATGAAACTCTTTTCGGTGATTTCACAGCCAAATCATCATCTCTTGCGGAATCTAACACTCAATCCGAAATCCTCCATTGCACCCAGATTATTGACCCCGACTGTAATATAATTGATCAAGCTAACAACCCCTATGTTGTACAACCTAACATAGTTTGTAGAGATAGATTGGAAATGATGGTTAACTTGACTAATCCCACCAAAACCAAAAAAATGTGAAAACTTAAAATCCAATATTTCAACAAAGAAAGGGGATCCTAACACGTGGGCTCTACTTTTTGATGGATCCAAATCCTTGGAAGGTGTAGGTGTTGGTTGCAAATTGAAAGACTAGATAGAATTCCCATTGCATGCAGGATAGAATTCCCATGCACCAATAATACTGGTCAATGTGAGGCCTTGTCTCAGACCCCCTACCCTCAGTTGAGATCCACACAAGATATTTACTAAAACAACACCAAGGGTTAATTGACCCTTTGTTTAATGACAGAGGACTTCAGGTTTCGGGAGTTGGAGAGTCCGGATGTATTTCCACAACTCTTGGCAAATGTCGAAGTGTGAAACCCTTGTTTAAGCCACGAAATATTTTGGGCTTCATGAGTTGGAGGTTCTCGACACAATGCCAAAAGTCTTTGCAATCGCCGAAACATGAAATGTCAACGACAAATGACTCCTCTAACGCGTCGAGCAAATTCCACCTGTTACCCACTGGTTTTGGCTTTCGGGACTTCGAGCGAACAACCTACAATTGTTCTTCTTCCCTTATGATTCCCCGAACTCTGAAATTTTTCCTTTGCCAAGATCAACGGCTATGAGCCTCCCTCGATCCAATGGCTCAGACCTTTTTGGGATTTCGCATACCGAGAATTTGAAACTCTCGACTCCAAAATCTCTGCCTCCTCTACTTCTTGAACCCCAGAATGTCGAAATGCCAAAATACGCCTAATGGCTCCGATCTCTCTGGATTTCACGAACCGGGAGGTTGAAACTATTGATTCCAAAATTACTTGTCGTCTCTACTTCCCGGACCCTGAAATGCTGAAATGCCAAAATTTCACTCCAAAGACACGTCGCGTTTCACAACTTCGAGGTTTTCAACTTAAATTTCCCCAACTCCCTGTCATCGAAATTTCCAAAATACCGAACCCGAAAATGCCGAAATTCTGAAATAAACCTAACCGCTCTTGTGGATTCTTATCCAATGGCCACTACTCCTCCTGATATTCTGAACGCTAAAAGACGCTCGACCTTAACCTTCTCATAGATCTGCGAGATCCAATGATCCATGAGATTTTCGTCACTTCCTCCACGAAGAAAATTCACCGTTTGTTCACTCTTATTCAAGGATCTCTGGCCAAAATGACCTGGCATCCTTCCTCCTGAACTTGACTTCTGTGAGATGATTTTGATCTCCACCTCCCTTTGAACACTTCAAAGGTGCTATCCCTCTTGACCTCTCACTTGCAAACTCATACCTCCAAAAGGAATCCTGCTCGCACTCCTTGCAGAACCTTTCAAATAACCTTTGGTTATTTGAGTCTTTGACCCTGTGCACTTTTTTTGCAACAGTAGTCCTTCAACCTTCACCTTAGTCGATAAGTTCTAAGGCTTCAATCGACCTACGCACACCTTCCACGGCTCTGTGTCTCACCTGCACTTCTGCTGGTTATGAGAACAATGATATCTCTCCTGAGCTTTCTGAGATAAAACTCAGATCCTTGTCAACGCACACCTTGCGAACGTTCTTTGCACTCTTTGCAGGAATTCTCAAGACGAGAAACAATTGAAAATCATCCTTCTCCTCTCTCTGACTTCATACATTCAACATGAAATAACACACACAAGACAACATTGAGATAAATGCATAACAGGGAAACAAATCAACTGTAAACATACCATTCAACAAGTGTAAGCAGTAATCATCATAACACCATGAAAATTGAGTCAAAGCTTTATATATTAACTAAAATGCTCCTGTACATGGGTTCTTCTCTACAGTTCTTTGCTATAGCTCTACAACTTATGAATTCTCTAAAATCATAATGTCCCTATTACAATGATACAAGGGTGAGGGTGTCTATATCTGTTTTCCCTCCTATGCTTCTAAACTGTCTAATCTATTAAATCAAATCTACCTACTTTCATTAAACAGACTTAAATGCCTATTACATTCGACAGATGAGAATAATTTCTCTAGATCTGTTCATATTTCCAAGACATAAATGTAAGTATGATTCTCCTAGCTATTACATTAATGCTTCAGATTTCAAAATTCAAAACGTTTTTATAAAAACGTGTCCTTTTTGCAACCGCACGTTCAGTTGTTCCTTTGACTAGGTGCGTGCTTTGGCTTTCTACGATGCTCCTGCATCATACTCCCTCGCTTTAAAATTTTCATGAACTCCTGTTCATGAGCTCTTGCATGGTCTATCCATGCCTATGAATTGCTACTCCATCCTCCCAACTGGCAACTTCAATTGGATGTCCTTTCCACTTGACCAAGTATTTAAAATACTCTTTCCTCCTGGTCTTTTTGCTAATCCTTTTGTCAATTATGCCTTCCATCTGTGGATTTTTAGCTACGGGCATTTTTTTTGTCCATTGAACCTCTTTATGTTCCTCCTCTACTCCCTCTTCTTCAGCTCTGTATGGGTACAAATCCGCAACTTTGAATATCAGTGAGATTCCGACCCCATGGGGTAATTCAATATCATATGCGTTTGCCCCAAATTTCCTTATGACCTTGCACGATCCAATATTTTTCATCTTCAACTTATTATACGTTCCCCTTGGGAACCTTTCCTTCCTTATATGCACAAGAATCAGATCACCAACTCCAAATTGATGTTCTCGCCTATGTTGATCTGTTCTCCACTTGTATTCTTGACTTGAATTCTGCAATTGCTCCTTAACTCGGTTGTGAAGTTCCTTCATTCCTTCTACAAAGTCCTCTGCACTAGCACTTCTGAATTCATCTTGTTCCAAATATTTCAATTTAGAAAATCCCATTGGTTGCATTCCATATACAATTTGGAATGGACTCTGCCATGTGCTTCTATTGAGTGAATCATTATAAGCGAATTCCGCCTGTGGAAGAAAGTGATCTCATTAATTGTGGTGTTCAGTCACCAGGCTCCTTAGCAAATCTCCCAAGCTCCTGTTCACGACATCTGTCTATCCATCCATCTGAGGATGATATGATGAGTTGTCCCAACTTCTTCCATAAGGTTCTCTAGAAATTTCCTATGAACTTGGTATCTTGATTAGAAACGATACTCTTTGGCAAACCGTGAAGTCTGACGACTTCATTGAAAAACAGGATCGCAATATGAGTTGCGTCACTGGTTTTCTGGCATGGTATGAAATGTGCCATCTTTGAAAATCTGTCAACTACCACAAAGATCAAATCACATCCTCTTTGTGTCCTTGGTAGTTCCAATATGAAATCCATGCTCACTACATCCCATGGCCTTTCAGGTATGGGTAATGGTTGATATAACCCTATGTTCTTCCTTTCTCCTTTCGTGTGCTGACAAATTTTGCACTTGTCCACAAATTTCTTGACATATGTCCTCATCCCTAGCCAAAAATATGAGCCATTCAACTTTGAGAACGTCTTGTCATGATCGAAATGTTATACCAATCCTCCACTGTGTTTTTCCTTCAACAAATTCTCCCTCATGGAGCATTTTGGAATACATAGTTGATTTCCCTTGAACAATAATCCAACCTGGATCATGTATTCAGTCCATTGGCTTCTATCCCTGAGAATTGGATTCTCAGATGCCTCATATGCCTCCTTGAAGTCTGGATCATCCCTGTACATTTCTTTAAGGTTATCAAAACCCAAAGTCTTGACTCTGAATTCCCGCATAAGCAAACATTTCCTGCTCAAAGCATCAACAACTTTGTTAGTAGTTCCAGAAATATGCTTAGTCACAAAAGTAAAATTTTGCATGAATTCAATCCATTTAGCATGTTTTTGGTTCAACTTCTCCTGTCGAGTCATGAATTGTAAAGTGTGATTATCACTGTACAAAACAAACTCCTTGGGAACCAAATAATGTCTCCATTTCTTCATCGCTTGTATGACTACGTAGAATTCCTTGTCAAATGTGGAGTACTTAATCTTCGCTTCATTCAGTTTTTCACTGAAATATGTGACCGGCCTGTCATCTTGGCTCAAGACCACTCCAATTGCAAATCCACTCGCATCACACCTGACCTGGAATTTCTTGTTAAAATCTGGCAAAATCATAATTGGTTTCTCAGTGATCTTCTTCTTCAGCAGGTTGAAACTCTTCTCTGCTTCCTCTGTCCAGTGAAAATATTTATGTCTTTTCTTCACCGTATCCATCATTGGTGCACTAATTCCGCTGAAGTTTCAGATGAATTTCCTATAGAATCTAGCCAAACCATGGAATCTTTGTACTACAAATACACTCTTCGGCGATGGCCAATCCTTAATCGCCTCTATCTTTTCCGGATGCATCTTCAACTCATTTGCAGAGATAACAAAACCCAAATAAATGTTCTCATAAATGACGATTTCTTCATATTGATCAGGAATTTCTCTTGTTGTAATCTCCTCATTACTGCAGCTAAATGCTTTAAGTGTTTTTCTTCTATATTGCTAAAAATCATCGTCAAGATATACAATGGAGAATTTCCCTATGAAATCCTTTAGGACTTCATTCATCAATCTCATGAAAGTACCAAGTGCATTTGTTAAGACAAATGGCATGAAAATCCATTCATATAGCCCCTCATTCGTCTTGAATGTTGTCTTCCATTCATTACCTTCTCTCATTCGAATTTGATGATACCCGCTTTTAAAATCAATCTTTGAAAAAAACTTTGCTCCACTCAAGCAATCCATCAAGTCGTCGATCCTTGGTAATGTAAATATTTATCTGATGATAATATTATTGATTTCCCTTGAGTCTGTACACATTCTCCATCCTCCATCTTTCTTTGGGCTGAGCACTGTCGGAACAACACATGGACTCAAGCTCTCCCGAATCAATCCTTTGTCCATTAAGTCCTAGACATGTCTCTTAACTTCTTCATTTTCCTCCAGCGTCAACCTATACGTGTCTTTGTTTGGTAAACTGGCTCCAGGTATAAGATCGATATGATGACTTATACTCATGATAGGTGGCAACGAACAAGGTAGTTCGTCCACTACTGTATCAGCAAACTCTCCCAACAACTCCTGGATTTCTTCTGGTAAATCATCTATTCTCGTACTATTCAAAACAATTTTGGACTTCCTGACCACAATAAATTGTGTGTCTTCCTTCTTCTTAACCTCATTAAGAAGTTCTTTCCCACTCATGAGAAGTACAGTGTTGCTCATTTCTTTTTTCACTTCTTTATCCTTAATCGACAGCAACATGTGAGTCCTACCATGTTTTTCTAGGGTGTACGTGTTCTTTCTCCCATCATGAACCACGTTTATGTCATATTTCCACGGTCTACCCAACAATCGATGACAAACATCTATGGGAATGACATCACATAATATTTCATCTCTATATCCTCCTATTTTAAATTCAACTAAACATTGTTTAGTGACATTTACTTGAAGTCCTTTTTGTAGCCATGAAACTCTGTACGGGCTTGGATGTGCAACAGTCTCCAACTCCAACTTTTCCACCATCTTTGTAGATATGATATTGTATGTGCTACCGCTGTCCACTATGACCTTGCATACCCTGTCTTTGGTTTTGCAAGTAGTCTGAAACATATTGTTTCTTTGGGCTTGGTTCTCTGCCTCCTTCTCTGGCTTCAAGAGAACTTTCCTCATCATTAAGGATCTTCCTCCCTCAACGTCTTCTGCCTCAACATTCCATCCTTGAGCTTCGAAAATGTGAGTTTCACCACCATATTTCTTCCTATTTGGACACTCATAGGATTTATGTCTGATTTTTCCACAGACGAATCATTTCACTTCACCTCCTCTACCTCTTCCTCTTCCTCTGGCTCGAGGAAAAGTATTTCTATCAGCATACTGCCTTCCTTGTGAGCTTCCTTCTCTCTCTGGTTTAGTTTGAGGTTTCTTCCCCTCTTCTTTAGGTTTCTGAGTTATGTCTTAGGCAATTGTTTTGCCTCTGGCTTGACTTCTACCTCGGCCTCTTTGACCTTGCTTCTGTCTCAACTTCTCTTTAGCTTTCATAGATATCTGATAAGCATCTTCCACATTTCAAATGGTCAGCATGCTCATCTCATATTGAATGTCATATCACAGACCATTGATGTACCTGGCAACTTTTTCATCATCGCTTTCCCGATGACCTGCTCTAATGTTTATCTTGTAGAATTCTTCAGTGTATTCCTTCACTGACATCAGCTTCTGTCTCAAATTATGCATCCTCCGAAACAGAGTGATTTGATAATCCCTGGGTATAAATTTGGATTTCATTTTTGCAACCATTCTATCCCATCTTTTGATTTTCTACTTTCCCTTGCAGCGTCTGTCAGCCTGTAGTTCATCCCACCACAGTGTTGCATGCCCTTTAAGTCTAGTAACGACATGTTTGAATTTTTTGTCTTCCTCAACATCCTCATAGTCAAAGTATTTGTCTAGAGCTCTAATCCAGTCTAGAAATTTTTCAACATCTAAGTTTCCCTCATACACTAGAATGTCCATTTTTTCTCTGGCACCTATCCTTGCAACAACCCTGAATAGGAATTCATCTACAGCATCTTCGACTACAACTTCTTCTCCTTCATTTCCAGCTTCATTTTCACTTTCATCTTCGCTGATATCCCCAGTGTCAACTGTGCGCCTCTATGCTGTCTCCATAGCATAAAGCCTGGCACATAACTCACACATTTCTCTTTCCACTGCTGGATCAGCCATTGGCCTGTCTCTTCTTCTTGACCACATGGTTGTAAAATTTCCTCTTTGATCTCTACTATAGAAAGCAAAGAATTTGTTCTGAGCTCTGATACCACAACTGGCATATACCCCCTGCCCTTAGTCGAGATCCGCGTAGGATATTTACTAAAACCATGCCAAGGGTTAATTAACCCTTTGTTTAAGCGATAGAGGACTTCAAGTTTTGGGAGTTGGAGAGTCCTGATGTATTTCCATATCTCTTGGCAAATGCCGAAGTGCGAAACCCTTGTTTAATCCATGAAATATTTTGAGCTTCGCGAGTTGGAGGTTCTCGACGCAATGCCACAACTCTTTACAATCTTCGAAACCCGAAATGTCAACCACGGTTGACTCCTCCAATGTGTCAAGAATACACCACCTATTACCCACTAGTTTCGGCTTTCAAGATTTCGAGCGAACAACCTACAGTTTTTCCTCATCCCTTATGATTCCCCGAACTCCAAACTTTTTCCTTTGGAAAGATTAATGGATGTGAGCCTCCTTCAATCCAATGGCTCAAACCTTTTCAGAATTCCACATACCAGGAGTTTGAAACTCTTGACTCCAAAATCTCTGCCTCCTCTACTTCCCGAACCCCAGAATGATGAAATGCTGAAATACACCTAACGACTCCGATCTTTCGGGATTTCGAAAACCAGGAGGTTGAAACTCTCGATTCCAAAATTACTTGTCACCTCTACTTCCCGGACCCCGAAATGATGAAATTCCACTCCAAAGACACGTTGCATTTCATGACTTCGGGGTTTTCAACGTAAAGTTCCCCAACTCTCTGTCATCGGAATTTCTAAAATACCAAACCCCGAAATGTCACAATTCTGAAATAAACCTAAAGGCTCCCATGGATTCTCATCCAACGACCACTAATCCTCCTGATCTTTTGAATGCTAAAAGACACTCGACCTTAAACTTCTCATAGATCTGCGAGATCCAACGGTGCATGAGATTTTTGACACTTCTTCCACGAAGAAAATTCACTGTTCATTCACTCTTCTTCAAGGATCTCTGGCCAAAATGACTTGGCGTCCTTCCTCCAGAACTTGACTTCTGCGAGATGATTTTGATATCCGCATCCCTTTGAACACTTCAAAGGTGCTATCCCTCCTGAGATCTCACTTGCAAACTCAGGCCTCCAAAAGGAATCCTACTCTCACTCCTTGCAACAACTTTCAAATAACCTCTGGTTATTTGAGTCTTCGACCTTGTGCACTTTTTTTGCAACAGTAGTCCTTCAACCTTCACCTTAGTCGATAATTTCTAAGGCTTCAACCATCCTGTGCACACATTGCATGACTCTGTGTCTCACCTGCACTTCTGCTGGTTATGAGAACAATGATATCTCTCCTAAGCTTTCTGAGATAAAATTCAGATCCTCGTCAATGCACACCTTGCAAATGTTCTCTGAACTCTTTGTAGAATTCTCAGGAAGATAAACAATTGAAACTCATCCTTCTCCTCTCTCTGAATTCATACATTCAACATGAAATCACACACACAACACAACATTGAGATAAATGCATAACAGGGAAACAAATCAACTGTAAACATACCATTCAACAAGTGTAAACAATAATCATCATAACACCATGAAAATTGAGTCAAATCTTTATATATTAACTCAAGTACTCCTGTACATGGGTTCTCCTCTATAGTTCTCTACTACAGCTCTACAGCTTATGAATTCTCTAAAATCATGATGTTCCTGTTACAATGATACAAGGGTGAGGGTGTCTATATCCGTTTTCCCTCCTATGCTTCTAAACTGTCTAATCTATTAAATCAAATCTACCTACTTTCATTAAACAGACTTAAATGCCTATTACATTTGACAGATCAGAATAATTTCTCCAGATATGTTCATATCTCCAAGACATAAATGTAAGTATGCTTCTCCTAGCTATTACATTAATGCTTCAGATTTCAAAATTCAAAATATTTTTGTAAAAACGTGTTCTTTTTGCATCCGCGCGTTCAACTGTTCCTTAGACTAGGCACGTGCTTTGGCTTTCTATGATGATCCTACATCAAGCCTTACTGTAGGGGTTAATAAAAGAAGTAGACTTCAAAGTTGGTAAAATTAAGGTATTTGGTGATTCTGAAATTATCGTAAAATAGGTAAGGAACACCACTCATTTTCTTTCAAGCCATCTAAAAAAATATCAACTCTAGGTTTGGGAACTAATCAAATATTTTTTTTCATTTAATATTAGTTTGGTTCCGTGTTCGCTAAATTGTGATGTTGATTTGCTAGCTAATGTAGCATCCAAGTTAATACCCTCTGATAGATTGATGCTTGACACTTTTTCTATTGAAATTTTATACAAGACTTCAATTCCTGACAAAATTGTCAATTGGGGAGTCTTTGATGATGACCAACAATTGATAAATTTCTTACATCTCAAATATACTTTCAAATACTCTATCATCGATGAAATTCAAAACGACCAGCTGGTGAATTCAGATGTTTCCATCCTGAATCAATCAAATATCACATTAGGTTCAACTATTTATATCCCAAGGAATGTAGTGAGGTTGGAAAAACTCTACGATATCCAAGACAAGTTTAAGAAAGTCATCAATTTTGAAACCAACAATTCATCCATGCAGTTCGAGGTGGTGAATTTGGGGATGAATATCGCACCTCAAAACATTAATATGGGAAATAATTGTTCTCTTGAAGAAAATCAAGCTTACATCAAATTATTCTGGGAATATAAAGACATTGTTTCCTTGACCTACGAGGATCTCAATAAGTATGACACCAAGATCATACAACACATAATTCCCATGAAGCCCATGAAAAAACCGTTTCAACAAAAGATGAGGAAGATGCACCCCATCCTAGAGCCTTAGGTCAAAGAAGAATTAAATAAGTTGCTAGCGGCCAAGATCATTTTCCCAGTAAGAAATACGTAGTGGATATCCAACTTAGTGCAAGTAAGGAAAAATAATGGGGATATAAGGCTTTGTATTGATTTCATAAACTTGAACAGAGCCTCAGAGAAGGATAATTACCATGTTCCCTCGATGGAACAAATCTTGTAGTGTGTATCCGACTCTGAGATGCTTTCCCTTGTAGATGGTTTTTTGGGTTATAACCAGGTCTTAATGTCCCATGAAATTCAACTAAAAACAACTTTTCAGACAAAGTGGGGAACATATGGTTACATGAAGATGTCATTTTGTCTCATCAATGTTGTAGCAACACTCCCAAGGGCCATGGAAATTTCGTTGGGAGTTCTACTTGGAGAATGTACAGTGGTGTATCTGGATGATGCTACGATTTTTTCAAGGGATATAAAATATCATATAACTCATTTGAAGAAAGTATTCAATATATGCAAAAGGTATGGAATCTCTCTCAATCCTAAGAAATATGGTTTTGTTGGTGATGAAGGAAAATTGTTAAGCTTCATTGTTTCCAAGCATGGTATGAGAATTAAACCTAAAAGAACTAAGTAAATTGTAAAGATTCCCCCCATCAAAACAAGAAATACGTGCAGTCATTCCTAGGAAGGATCAATTTTGTAAGACAATTCATCCCTAGTTTTTCTGAAATAGTGAAACATATGCAAGACATGATAAAAAATAAAGCTAAATTCAAATGGGGACCCAAAGAAAAAGAATATTTCAATAAGATCAAAATAGAAATAGAAAAAGCTCCCACGTTTTTATTCCCATAATTTAGTCGAGATTTCATCCTCTACACCTTCGCTTCATATATCACATTTGTGACTATTTTAACAAAAAATAACCAAGAAGGAGGTGAATTCCCTATAGATTTTATGAGTTATGACTTACAAGGAGTAGAGATGAACTACCCTGAAGTGGAAAAACAAGCCTACGTCATATTTAAAGTTGTCAAACACTTCATGACGTTCTTACTCAAATCTAAGACAAAAGTGAATGTCCCTTACCTCACTTTTAGGAATCTACTAGTACATTAAGACTTAGCAGAAAAAATATCTAACTAGATTACAACTCTACAGGAATATGACGTAGAAATTAATCCTACGAAAATTGTCAAAGACCAAGGCCTATGCAAACTGGTCTCAAAATCATTGAGGGATGAATCATATGAAAACGCATTGTATCAATATCAGGAATTACACACAAGAGAGATGGATTACATTCTGGTGAAATCATAACAATGGTTTTTCGAAATGAAATATTACTTAACACACATATCAGCCCCATATTATCTAGATCCCAAGAAGGAAATGACCCTTAGGCTCAAGTCCACTCAATATGATATCATCCAAGGAATCCTATGTAGAAATATTTATGATGGTGTTTTCATGAGATGTTTGGAGAAAGGGGGTGCATGAAAGGTCTCATCTGAACTCCATGATGTAATATTTAGTGGACACTACGGTGGAGACACCATTGCTCAAAAAATCCTCAGATCCAAATACCATTGGACCAATTTATTCAAGGACTCTCATTCATATGCAAGGAAATCCCAGTAGTGTCAGATGTCATCCAGAAGAGAAAAAAAAATTCCTTCCCTTTAGAGTCTGTCATCATTGAATTCCCTTTTCAATAGTGGGGGTTGGACATGATCGAGGAGGTCAACCCCAACTCATCTCAATTGCATAAATACATATTAACAACTATTGAACCGATTATTTCACCATATGGAGTGAAGCACTCCCCTTGCAGACCATTAATGAAACTCAGGTGACTTCGTTCCTTGAATCCCATTTCATCACCAGGCTTGGAATTCCCAACTCGTTAGTATTTGATAATGCTAAGTATTTTTATTCTCTTAAACCGACCGAGTTCAATATTGAATGAAACATTAAAGTTAAGTATTCAACAAATTACTAACCAAAAGGAAATAGTTTGGTAGAGTCTACTAATAATAACCTTATCAAAATCCTCGAGAAAACTATCAACGACAATCAAAGAAATTGGCACCTCTCTCTTCATAATGCTCTCTGGGCTGACAAAGTAACTCCCAAGTCATCCATTGGTAACTCCCCTTTATTCCTGGTCTATGAACAAGAAGCCATTGTGCCAACCCATACTTTCCTACCTTCCTTACAACTGGCCCAATCTGCCTAAGATGAAGCTTTCCCAGTAATGCAAGAAAGGTTAACATGTTGTTAAAACTTGAAGAAGAAAGGTAAAAAGCTAAAATGAACCAGAGACACCATCAATAAATCATTGAAAAATGGTTTGAAAATCAGTTGTGGGAAAAAAACACTTTCAAGAAGGAGACCTCATTCTCAAATGGGAAAAATCTAACGAGATTAAAGGAAAACACACCAAATTCCAAAAAATGTGATTAGGACCCTATCTGATTCACCATAAATTAGGTCCTAGGACTTTCAGAATTAAAACATTACACGGAGATGAGGAGGATCTCCCTGTCAATGGCTAGATCCTCAAAAAATATTTCTCCTTATCACCATTGGTGATGTATCTTTGTACATGGTAGTTTTTCTCTTCTTCTTTTCTTTTCATTTTCTACTGATGTTTCACTTCAAGAGTCCCACATTTCCCCTCCTATCCTCTTTTCCTATGACATTTATTGAACTTATTTTTTCTTTTTTCACTTTTCATTTTAGAATAAATCATTGTATATTTTTCCAGACCATGCTTATTTTTTTGCAACAGGAACCCGAGACTACTAGACCTGTGTAAGTTCCTTTTTCTTTGATTTCCTTTCCATATCGAAGTGGTCGATCCTTTCTCAAATAAACTTTTATCTTCATGAACAATGATCGAACTGAAAATAGGAACTCGTTCATCTGTACCCAAAGAAAACTTCTGACCTTCAAATTCCATACCTTTCGATGGCTTCCATCCATTGTCCTATCTTATGTGACCACCCTCATGGCTTGCTGGTGTTTCATTCAAGGTTTTTGAAATGTCCTAAATACAATGTCTTCCACATAAATACAATGTATCTTCCCATTAATCCTCAATTATAGAACGCGTCAATGATTCTTGTTTACAGATCCACAAGAATAAATTTTCGACTTAGACTAGAAAATCAAAGTAACTCTTGTATCATCACTCTTCCTACTTATCTTCACCTATGTTGCATCAACAATATATAAATTTTATATCTAAAAGGTGGATACAAAAAACATAATCTGAAGGAAGTTGAAAACGCTACTAAAAGTGTGGGAAGTACAGGTAAACCTGTCAGGGCTATGGATGCTCACTGGCAGTGGGGCCATGATTGTATGATACCAAGGCATCTTCTTTGGGGCTATGGATGCTTGCTGGAAGTGAAGAAATATCGGGAAAGAGAGATGAGGAAAACACTTCAGTCTATAACAGTTGATGAACATTCCTTTGTGGTGTCAACCTCAATTTTTCACTGTGGATGTATGAAGTTTCCAATTAACACTCACTCAAATTATGTGGAAGATCACTGGTAGTAGGCTTTACCTATATCCTTCCCTTATTCCAATGAATGTGGGTTCCTTAAGTTGAATAACTAAATGGACTATTAAAAGGTAATTTATCTTTAACTCTGGTTCAAGTCTCTCTCTTTTTGAACTCAGATATAACTAGTTCTTCCCAGTAAGTCTCCATTTGTTGTGGCTCACCCCCCAGAACAACCCATTTTTTTTTAAATTTTTATGGGTCACCCTCTTATTTTCCATGCATATTTTCTCCCCTATAAGGCATACATTCTTATTTCACTAAGGAAATTTGAACTTAAGTCATAACTGATTTAGAATCATTTTTGTTTAAGTGTTTCAATCCACACATCATCCAAAACTTTGATCATCGCACTCTGGTAACTCCGGTGCATCCACCACACTCCCTTCATGGAACCCCATGGATTATTACATTAAAATCCAACCTTTCTCACCTCCCCGATTCAGTACAACCTGTGAAACTTCCACCTCCCCAAATGACATCTCAATATTGGACCCCTAATTTCTTGATTTATCTATTTTCAATAAGTTTCCTTTATTTCTTTCGGGACCCACCACTTTCTCTAATGGTATCGAATGAATATGCCTCTTATACCATTATTGTTGGGATCGAGGTCATGCCCCATCCTCTCGAACTTCGAAGTTGAAACTTTGATATCCTTCTCGATCCTTTCCACATACTTGTCTGACACATTCTCCCAGGCTTAAAGAATATTCTTTCGATATCGTCTTCGTCAGAGCTCAAACATCTCCTCATCCTTTAAAAATACCATAGATTTGTTCTGAAGTATTACAAGAAATATACTTGGCACGTATTTCTAGAAAGTGAATATTCTTGCGATACTTATTCTTCGATGTTTAGTTTGAACCTCACCAATACTATCTTCGATGCCAATATCCCGATGGGTCCCACCTCCCCCCATAATGTTGTATATGGGTCAGGTCGACATGATTTTCTAAATATGAGAGAATATTCTTTCGATACCCTTCTCTTCAGAGCTCGAATTAGTCATGAATTAGTCTGCGATCACTCCCTCTTTGATTGCACAATCCTCCGATAAAGGTCTTATTTTAAGCCCAACCTGGAATCACCTATGTTACATGAATCCAGGCATCCATCAAAATTTAATGAGCACTAATGACAAAGATAATGGGAATTAACAACAAAGGTTAAGACCATATCTAGAAATATTCCCGTACACACCTGAGTTATGGCACGTCTGTGTTAGTTTAATGTGTGTTATGAGATATTAAAATCTTGTATTCAGACACATATTACGTTGTAAGTTTGTGAAGCATCTCTTCTTTCTTGATTCCTTTTTTGTTTTATTGAGTGCTAATACACAGATACTGCAATCGCTTGATTAAAGGTAACCCATTTTTTGTTGTTTAAACATTCTTTTGTTGTTATAGTTAATTCACTCTATTAAATTAATATGATAGTCATTTTAGCATGCTATTACATGACAATTTGGTAATCAATCATGGAAAGCTAGAACCCCAAAAGGCCAAAGGGCTTGGTGTACTTCTAGACGGCTGCAGGGCCTGAACCATCATCTTGGCTAGTTGAAGCTTTGGTGATCAATACTAATCATCACACTAGCAAAGACCACATCCCTAGGTATGAATAAATCTACAAGATCTTCAATTCCACAAGTTTCCCCACGGGTGACAAGAACTTGGAAGTGTACCAAAATATCCTGAGAAGTGATATCCATCTAGTAACCACCCGACCACTACTTTTCCCTTCCAACAAGGAAGCACAATGGTGCCTCAGACAATTTTATGCCACTATAATGTTCGTCTTGAGAAAACAAGGGAAGGAGGTAGCATCCCTCAGACATGAAGACATCAACTCCATATATCATCTTCCCATTCCCACCTGCTCTCTAAATGAACCATTATTAAAAGGGTTTACCTAAGAAGTCAAAGGACCAACAAAGCATATGAAGCACTAGTGGGTAGATGAAGACGAAACCCTCAAACAGGGCTAGAAATCAGTTCCTACCCATAGGCTCAAAAATCCCTACAAGCTGTTGGTCGCCATGCTCTGTTGCCTATATGGAGAAGAAAAGAGTATTCATTTTCAAATTGATTGGCTACTTTGGCACACACCATCGTCAGGATAGGACAAATATTCAATTTGGCAGACATCCTTCTTTTCAACATATGTCTATACATGAAGAATATTTCAATTACGAAGAAACCTTATTTTTATATGTTGACCTACATGATCGATGCCATTTTCTCCTTTGTACCATTTCCCGAACTAGGGTGGAACTAGGACCAAAATCAACCTCCCATCCATGTATATTTCTCTCAATTATGAAGCATTAATTATAGACAACACTTTTATGATATATGCAATCTATTACTTTCTCCTCTCTACTATGTCTTATTTGGTTTCCCCAGACACAGAATCTCCTTCGAAGCTAGGAATGGGATGAAAGAGGTAGCCAACTGGTTCCTATATAAATATTACTCATATATCAGGGTGTATGGCACCATCTGAGCCCCACACATTTTAGCATAATGTGTCCCAGACCATTTTTTGATAAGGTAAATTTCATACCAAACCATGGGGTCAGGGGTTACTACACTATTGTAAACCAACAACAAAAAACTTTGGCCAGTTTTCCCTATTCACATTGGAAATTACACTATTTCCAATAGCCAACATGCAACAAATGAATCATAAGCCCTACAAGATATAATCCTATTCTTGGGAGAGCCTAAAGACCATGATCCTCATGAGTTGGCGATAAACCATGCCAGGTATGTCGGTCTCACCCATCCCAATATCCATGTTGTCAATTTTGAGGAATATAAGTTTAAGACAACTCTCTCTTACGATGAAATTCTACACTAGTTTCCCCATGATGCTGCCAAAAAGGAGCTTAAACTTGAACAAGAATAGATCAAGAGGGAAACACTAAACCAGTTCCATAGGTTACTTCAGCATGAACAAGATACTGAAGTCACCAAATAACAGGAGAAACCCAAGAAAGAAGAGAATATTGAACAAAAAAGGCTCCAAGCTTAGCAAGATTATCAGAAAAGACAAACTGAGGAGAAGAACAAAAAATAACATGAGTGCATGGCACATTAGGTTGCACTCCAAAAGAAAAAAGAAAAAGAATCCAAAACGTTTGTTGAGAAAGAAAAATCAAAGAGGTTAGATGATGAAGTACAAGCTAAGAAATTAGTTGATGAGGAAGAGGAAAAATGATTAGCCGATGAGGCCGAATATAAGAAGAAAGAAGACGAGCTATTGAAGCATAGTTCAAGCCATACACCTATCACACCATCGACACCCAACATGAGAATGTTTAATGTATATCCTCTAGAATACACTCCCATGAATACCATTCCAAGAGATTCCTCCTTCTCCTCTCATGCCCTAAATTTTGAGGGATTTGTAGTAGCCATTGGAGACTACTACTTTGATAAAAAAACAACAAGTATCGAGAAAATATCAGCCAAGAGGAAAATAGGAGAACACACCATGTAAAAATTATCTATAGGGAGGGTATTAGAGCAGAAAGTAGGGCCCAACCCTGAAGAGAATGTGGTCCAAGAAGCTTTAGCACTCAACACTTTCGTAGGGTTAAATGCCTCATCTATCCTTGAGGTATCCAACACCCTGATCACTTCTAGGAACAAAGTAGTTGAATTGGAGAAAAAGTTGCAAAGTGTGAAGAACAAGTTCACCATAGATGTCCAGGAAGCTGTAAAACCAACTAAAAGTATCAATTTAGAGAAGATGAACATAGTCCTACAAGCCCAAGGAGACCAGATGAATGTAGAATTTGAGAAAAGGATGAAAATACAACATGACACCCATATAAACGAGTTAGTGGTGGAAAATAAGAAACTCAACAAAACCATATAAGAGATCAAAGCATCATCATTCACTGTGGAATCTATCAAGGCACAGGAACTGGCACTGAGTGAAGAATTAGTGACATGAAAGAATGAGCTCCTCGATTTTCTAAGTAGCATACATACTGAGTGAGAGGAACAACTCAGGCTGTAAAGCACATTAATAGAGAATCAATAAAGTTATCAGGAAGCAAGTGGAGCCTTAAAAGAGATGCTCAGTTGGTAGAATATGCACCAACATCCACCTACCACACTGTCGGTATATTTGAAGAGGGAAATACTTAGATGCCAGATGATCTTTGACACTAGAAAACCTCTCTTCATGAGTGCACACACCACCCAAGGAGAAACAACTGACACCTGTGAAAAGTTATGGAGAAATGCAAATTATCTCGTGGAAGATTCAGGGGTACAACCAATGAAATACATTGATGAAATACTATCGTTCAACGCCATAATGGTTGAGGTGGAGAATCACAAGAAATCCAACCAAGAAACCATCTAGAATATATGTCAATTTGAATAAAAAACAATTAAAGAACACATGTTGAAACTTGCCCAACTCATCCACAAAATCCAATCCTTCGTCAAGAACGCATCGGAACAGTTGTATCAAGAAGTATTCTCAAAACTTTAAAATGGAGAATTGGTCTTGGAGAGATTGCAATCAAGCAAACTTGAAATAATATTAAGAGATCATTCCATTTGGAAAAAATACCAAGATCAAATCTAGGAACATGACAGTTCATGGTTACAAATTCCATAGTTCTTTCTAGATGTTCCCTTCTTCGGTTATTGTAATCTCAAATTTGAAATCAGAATATGAAGAGTCACTTTTTGTAAAATTTCCCTAATCTCGTGATTTCAAAAAGAGAACAATTGTAAACATTCAATCCTCACTATAAACAAGGGGGATTGTCCATTTGAAAGAGCTTTTGTTTTTTATAATGTAGCAAGACAGTATTTATACTGCAAGTTAATTTGAACCGAGAGACATTATAGTTGGAGATTATGGTGTTGATGTGCATGGATGTGACTATTCTATTTATGCATGTCTCTTACTATAGTTTGTGAATATTGATTGATGAATTACTTCTAAATCAA
The DNA here is from genome assembly GCA_009831015.1 of Picea engelmannii. Classification (NCBI taxonomy): domain Eukaryota; kingdom Viridiplantae; phylum Streptophyta; class Pinopsida; order Pinales; family Pinaceae; genus Picea; species Picea engelmannii. Next base: position 439,562 of record ML791240.1, read on the forward strand.
TGCTTGCAATTTACAGTTACCATGATTTTTAGAATGAGTACAACGATAGCATAATATAGTTAATTAATCAATTTCTTGATTCTAACATAGTGTGTTGTTGAACTTGTATATGAATTGTGTTATGAATTTATTCTATGCAAGTAATACATATATTTTCACTGTATTCATTTTTTGTTAGTTTGCTCCTGATTAGGATAGGTTAGTATAGAATTAGTTAGACACTCCATCTTAGAATAATAATCATACATCTTATCTTAACTTTAATTAGTTGGAATTTTTTATATTTTTAATTCATCTGAGAACCTTCGGTTCTAATATTCATATTTAGCTAGTATGGTAACCAGGCCAAAAAAAATTCAGAAGTACTACTCCAAACGAGAGTGGATCTAATCGGTACCTGACATAAGGAATTTTTTCCTCATCTGATTAAGTGGGTCAAGATGGCCTGTCAACACTACTGAAATGGATCAAGAAAATATTCAGAAAGAGGAAGAAGAATATGGGGCTTGAGGATAGAATAGTTATAAACCTTGTTTCAAAAACGCAAAGAAAGACTCGAGGCTCAAGAACGTGAAAAGAAACAGAAAGAGGAAGAAATAGGAAGGAAGGTTGAGGAAGCCGAAAAGAGATATCATCATAGAACGAAGGTCAAGGACGAGAAAGGAAAGACTAAGATGGAAGAGAACAAAGGAAAAGATCCATCCCCTAGAGAAAATAATGGGGAAAGTTCAAATGATAAAGAGATTAAGAAGAACGAATCAATGGGAATAACTGAAATAGAATAAGAAAGAAAAAAGAAAGAAGATGAGGAGAAATGAAAATTTTCCAAATCCTATGAGAAAGGTCTCGAGAAATATAACACAATTGTGACCATAAACCCTACCAAAAGCATACTCAATGCTCTTCTGGAAGAGTGCACTCTTCTATTAGCCATCCCAGGGAGTCTTTTAGTCACATCTACAAGTATTTGGATTGAAGGTGCAGTTGTAGTTGTAGGTGACTATTACTATAGCCACAAAACTAAGTCCATTGAAATAAGGACAACCAAGAGGAAGAGAGAATGAGTTGATGTTAGTCATGGGATAACTAAATGGGTTATCAAGTGGAAAGTAGGACTAGAACCCAAAGATAATGCATAACATGCAACCTCATCACTCAACGCTTTTATTGATGTTAATGTTATGTTGGTCTATGAAGTAACAATAGCCCTAGACATAAAACAAAAAAAAATAGTGGAGCTTGAAGCTTCCATTAATACAATCAAGGAATATGCATCTAGTGAATTCAAGAAAGAGGCCACAAGAGGAAAATAGTCACACAAAGAAGATCTAGAGAAAGAATTGAGGCTTGAAGAAAAGGACATGACATTAGAATTTGAGAAAAGGATCAATCTAAACCAAAAGATGCACCAGGAAGAAACATAAAAACTTAAACCTATGCATGATCAAGAAGTTGCAAAGTTTAAGGGGGAAAAATTAGAAATTAGTGCATATAATGAAAAGATAGAAGAACAAGTCAGAAAATTGCAGCAAGACAACATATTATGTCAAAGGAAATAGAGGAAAACAAGAAAAAAATAGTAACATTAGAGTTAATATGAGAATAGACCATCAGAGAAAATGAAATACTGACAAATATGAAAAAAAACATATTTCTCTTACTGCACAACCTCCAAAATAATTGGTCACACCACATGAAATTAGTTCAACAAATGAATGCCATGAAAGGAAAATATCAGAAGGATCAAAATGAATATGACCATATCGTCCAATGGAAGGATGTTTGTGATAACCCTTCTAATAACCTATCGATGTATACAAACAAGCAGAAGATCAAAGATAAAATTTTACTCAAAATAGGGAAATCCATCCTTAATAAAATGAGAAATACTCAGATGAAGGCGAATCAAGCTAGCATAAATCTATGGAGAGTTTTCGAGGAGCTACTAGAAAAGTTCAGAATGGAAAACAAAGCAAAGTTGGGAAAAACAGGGTCAACACATACAATGATATAAGATGTCATGACTAGAAGGAATATGAGCATGAAGGATATTGAAGCCATAAAATAAATTACTCAAGGAATGCTCAATAATAGAAAAGTGAATCCGAATCAACTCATCATGTTAATTATAAATTTCATACAACATATGTAGGAAGTACTAAAGACAAAAGTCATAAGTCCAATTTGTAACATAGAACTAGAACTGGAAAAGATTCAGTTAAACATAATAGATTCCATCCTCGAGGACTTCACATTATGGAAAATATTCATCGACAAAGTGCCACCTCCGAAATCCACTTGATCATTGTAACATAATACTACATCATAATCATTGTAATATCCTAATCGGGAATGGGAAATGAAGATTCATAATTGTTCATTAATCATCTGATAGTTACAAATCTTGAACCGTAGATTTTGATATTCTATAAAAGAGGTGAATCTAAAGGAAGGACTTTTGCACTTTACATTGCAGGTTGTAGTATTACTCATAATAAAGAGAAAGAGGTGATTTTGGAATTGTGATAGTGGTGAATGTATTTTTGACTATTCTTAATGCATTCGTTTAATTTGAGCACTCCATGTTCATGTGTATGAATTTTTTCTACAAATGTTCCTGTATGCTTAAATTGTCACAGTTTCATTTATCGAATGCAGTTATAATATTGTTGCATGTGATAACAATTTTTTTTAATTGTTCTCTCAATGATGTTAATGTGCTTACACACATTTTGAATTCATGAACTATTTATGATTCAATAGGTAATTATTCTTAATTGTATTTGATTTCTTTTAAACGTCTCCTAATCATGATAGGATTAGCTTAGTTTAGAATTGCATATTAGAATAGCCATAGATAACATCACTTAGTTTAGTTTTAGATTTTAATTCATTTTAGGACCTACATTTCTCAGATTTATATTTAGATAGAAGATTTATTTTGGCAACCAGGCCAATATACTGGTTAGAAATTCCATCCCAAATGAGAGTGAGTCTAATTGGGACTTGCCATCGAGCGTTCTCCTTATCTGGATTTTATGAGAAGAATGAAATGAATACAGATATATATCATTAACATAAAGATACAATGAAAAATAATGAAGATAGAAAAAAACTTGGCTTCTATTCAATAAAGAAATATGATAAAACTGTAAAATGCAGACTGAAACAAGCTTTCTAGAATGGTGGTGGCTTATCTCTAAGAAGAGATGTGATGATTATGCTCACTCACAATAATATGAGTACAATGAGGATCCAAAATCCTTTTTACATTAAAAATGAATGCCAAAACCCTAGACATCCAAAAAACTAACCCTAGGAGATGAAACACCAAAAGTCATGTGGGCCTCGTTGGGGTAAGTTGGTACATCAACTTCCTGGGGTCGTAACTTTTGCATACATTCTTCGTTTTAGTCACATGATATCTCGTTGGAAAGGTATATCCTAGGAATACACATTATGCCATCACACTCTAACTCCAACTATTATGTGACTATGGCGGGCCCAAAAAATGTTGTTTAGGGCCTCAAAACGACCCTAGAAGTTTGGGACCCGAAAATCTAGAAAAAAACTATCGAGGTGAAAAATAAAACTGCCAAACGACATATGTATGTGAGACAATTGGAATAGGTGGGTGGCCATCGATATCCACATATATCAATCCTCCCTCCTTAGAAAGAAATGGTCTCCATTGCGTTGAGTTCCCCCATCGGATGAGGAAACTTTTGTCGAATTCCCCCCCGGGTGAGCCACTTGCCTTGGTGCAAGAGATGCCCTACTTTGTCAACACGATAAAAATGAAAATTGTTTTAGAGAGTTCCCTTGACCTATGTTTCCATGCTCTAATCAATGGATTCCTATTCCATGCAGTCAGGGTTGAGTTCTATTGGTGTCAATTGTCCTGCTACCTTTGAGGTGTCCAATAATGGTGGAAAGTATGGCCAAAGGAGGTCCACATTAAACACTGGGTGCAAGCCAAGGAAGGGGGGAATGTTGAGCTCAAAATAATTGTCACCCACAACCTTGGTGATGGTATACAGTCCATAGTGGAGTGGATGAATCTTTCGATGGGGCCCTTTAAGGTGTTCTTTCTACAAGTGCATCCAAACTTTATCTCCCACCTGAAACTTGTGTGGCACCTAGTGTTGAGCATGACGTTTCTTTCACTTGGAATTAGACTTATGCAAAATATCCTAAACCTGTTGGAAAATGTGATGGATCCACTCAATGAACCAGGTAGATTTGTTGGCTTTAGTTTGAGCATGAGATGAGTCTTCCTAGGTCATCACAAGGGGTAGTGCAACATCCATGGGACCCAATGGTTGAAATCCCAACCCCACCTAAAAGGGGTTGTGGTTGGTTGATCTATGAATGGATCTATTTTAGTTGTGATGAACATAGGGAAGAATCTCATCCCATGTGCGGGGATGATTGGAATTGTACATGTGCAGGGTATGCACAATCATCTGATTGATGACCTTGGTTTGGCCATCCATATGGGGGTGGAAGGCAGTGGATTTGGTGAGCTTGGTGTCCAGCAATGACCAGAGGATCGACCAAAATCTGATGAGGAACCGATTATCCAGATATGATACGATGGTCTATGGTACTCCAAAATGTACCAACACTTGTTTGAAGAAGATCTTAGTAATGGCCTATGTTGTGATGCTCTTCTTGCAAGCAGTTAGAATCACCATTTTAGAAAAAAAATCAACCACCACAAAAACACAGTCATTTCCCTTCTTAGTTGAAGGAAGGATTGAAATGTAGTCCATCAATATGGATTCCCAGGGCCTTTCAGAAATAGGTAGAGGGGTGTACATTCCTTGTTTCTTAATGGTTGGTTTAGAAATGGCATAAGAAGTGTAGGACCTGATATACTTGTTGACATCTTGTCGAAGTTTCGACCAATAGAAATGTTGCTGCAACACAACCACTATATTTTCTATGTTGAAGTGTCCTGCCACTCGATAGTAGTGGGCTTCCCAAATCATCTTTGCTCGCTCTCTTTATGGAACATGGAGATGGACCATATGGCACAACATCCCATATTGAAGACGGAAATCAACGTTAGATGTGTTTTCACCCAACATTTGGTAGTTGGAAGCGAATTCAAGATCTCTCTCATAGAGTTGGGGCCATATAGAGGTCTCATGGCTGCAAGAGTTAAACATTGTGATGAGTGATGCAAATGGAAAGCAGTTAAGGAAATCAATGACGCAGTTCATCCTTCCCATCTTATACGTGATGTTGAGATGTAAATACTGCAACTATGTGGACCACTTCTGATGGCAGTCATTCTGCAATTTTCCCTGAGTCTGCATGAACTACAACAACTTATGATCGGTGTGGATGACTATATCCTTCCCGAGAATGTAATTACTCCAATGGAAATAGGGCTTGCATAATGGAGTACATTTATTTTTCATAAGTAGAGTACTTACGGATGACACATGATAGTGTCTCACTATGATAGGCCATGTGGTGTCCATGTTGAGTGAGATATGCACCCACAACATAGTCTGAAGCATCTCTCTCGATACCAAAGGGTTTTTGTACCTCATGTAATGAAAACAATGGGGTTGAGCATAAGCGTTGCTTCAAATCATCGAATGATTTTTTTTTGTGATAGGAACCACGTGAACTTTTCCTTAACACCACCCATGGTTACTTGGATGAGGGCCCATGCAATATGGGAGAATACCAACACGAATCTATGATAGAAATTGGCAAGGCCTAAAAAGATTTGAAGCTAAATGAGTGTGGTTGGGGTTGGCTAGTCACAAATGACCTAGATATTGGCTGGATCCACATGCACTCCATTCTCATCAACAATGTTTCCTAGGTATTGGACCATGTCCATGGAGAAGGAGCATTTTTCCAAATTTCCATATTGCTTGTGTTGTCGTAGAGTGTGAAGAACCTGTTGAATATGTTGCAAGTGTTCTGCCCAATTATTGTTGTATATGAGGATGTCATCCAGATACACCACCACAAACAATTGGTGAAAGGTCGCAATATATCGTCCATCATCCTCATGAAATTTGTTGGGGCATTCTTCAAACCAAAGGGCATGACCAACCATTCAAAAAGACCTTCTTTGAACTTGAAGGTAGTTCTCCATACATCTATCTTCTCTATTGGGACCTGATGGTATCCAGACTTTAGATCAATCTTACTAAAGTATTTTTCCCCCTTGATTTGGTTAAGGAGATCATCGATTCAGGTAATTGGGTATCGATTCTTAACTGTGATTTTATTTAGGGCATGGTAATCGATGCAGAGCCACCAAGTCCCTTATTTATTTTGCAAAAGCATGACTAGCCTCTACACAGTGATGAGTTGGGTCAGATGTGCCCCTTTTGGAGAAGTTCTTGGAACTGATGCTTGATCTTCATGTTTTCTAACAAAGAGCGACGATAGACTGACCCATTGGGTAGCAGTGCACCTTGGGTTAGATTGATTGAATGCTTGACCTGAAAGTGTAGAGGTACCCCAGTGGGTGAGGAGAATATGTATTTGTATTATTCCATGAACTTATCCACTTGCTTCTACTACGTGGAGAGTTCAGTTGTGAAGGCCATGGATGTGGTTGCATACTTCCACTCACGTTGAGAGAGAATCATGAAGAATAAAAAATTATCAGTTTGAGAGATGACCTTCCTACATTGCTTGGCATAGATCAAGGAAATGGCAGTAGGTGAGACTACCTCGGGTATCCTGTACAATTTCCTGTTCAAAGTAATAATAATAGTATGAGGCCTAGACTCATATACAACATGAAATTTCCATAAATAAGGTTGGCCCAAAAGAACATCACAAACTTCAAGGGGAGAAAAATCACAAAATACCTCATCTTTGAAAGGCTTGATGTCGTAGGACATCAGACATTGTTGGCTGACGTGAAGATCACTTCCTTGGCGAAGCCATCCTATGGTGTATGATTGCAGGTGTGGCGTTGTCGGCAAGGCCAACCACTTGACAAACTCTGCTTATATGAGGTTCTTTTTTCTACCACTATCAACAATCAAGTGTAGCAGAGTACCCTTCACCCACATATGTGAATGTAAGAGGTGATCATGTTCCTCTGGCTCATCAGGTTCACCGCGATTCATCTTGGTGGTAGCAATTGTGGCACTGGGTTCCACATCAATAATATGTCTCCCCTTTTATGGTTTTGACTCCGATTCAGAACCCGCATCTGATTTAGAGGCTTTCACCTCCTCCACCAATGACTTCTTTGAGTGGAAATAAACATTGTTATGTTAGGGGCTCTTATGAAAGTCGCACCACTTCTCGGTGACTTTCTTCATCTTTCCATTTTCCTTCTTTGTTTTTGTCTTAGACTGGTTGTCCTGAGGTTTTCCATCATTTATATTCCCTTTTTTCTATGGGTTGGGGATTCCATTTCCCTGCTTCTGATGTGAGGGGTTCCCAAACCCAAATTGCCGCATCTTTTTCTTAATCATCTGCTCGATTTTGACAGCATATCGATAGGACGTGCACAAGGATGATATGTATAGAATCTCCATTTCTATCTAGATGTATCTATGCAGAATGCCATGATACTTGAGCACCATATGTCACTCAAAATATTTGATACCTATCTTGGTGCACAAGGTATGGAAGATATTTGTGAACTCTGGCACTATTTTGTCCCTTTCCTGCTGCAATGTGGTCCATCTTGTATACATGTCGTCATAACTTCCAACAGGGTAGTATTGTTCCTTAATATCATCGTTGAAGGAATCCCAGGTGAGTGTTGTTGTAAATAATGAGGGTTCCTCTGTTGCATTTTTCTCATAGAAAGTCTCCCACCAATATTTGATATGGGGGACGACTTCAAGGAGTTCAAATGTAATATTTTCTCTATTGGAAAAGTTATGGACAGAAACATACCCTTCTATCAGATTCAACCATTTGTCTACAACATTTATGTCTATCTGACTTTAAAATATAGGAATATAAATTTATCTATACCTTCAAGGGGGAAGCACCTCCACTCGAGAAATATATATCACCTGTTGGTAGTCGTCGAAGGATTTGCACAAAACTATCCATCTTCTCATTCCTTTTTTGCACGAGGGATTCCTTGAGCAACAGTTTTAAAGGATCTGATATATCATCATATTTATTTTCTCCATCATGGAAGGTTGCTCGGGTGTGCGAGAGCCCTTGTCCTGAAGAGAAACAAGCTTGAGACCCAACTCTTTGTACCCTGACCTCATCGGGGACATGCATTAAGAACGACAAGGAGTAGACCGATCTGATACCACTGATACATATTTTATGAGAAGAGATAAACGAATATAGATCTATATTATTAACATAGAGATACAATGAAAAATAATAGAGATACTGCAAAACCTGGCTTCTATTCAATAAGGAACTATGTTGAAACTATAAAATGAAGACTGAAACAAGCTTCCTAGAATGGTGTTGACTTATCTCTAAGAAGAGATGTGACAGTTGTTCTCATTTGCAAGAAGATGAGTACAATGAGGCTCCAAAATCCTTTTTACATTAAACAAGAATTCCAAAAACCTAACCCTAGGAGATGAAGAACCAAAATTCATGTGGGACTCGTTGGGGTAAGTTGGTACATCAACTTCCCAGGGTCGTAACTTTTGCATACGATCTTAATTCTAGGCGCACGATATCCCATTAGAAATTTCTATCCGAGGAATACACATTATTCCATCACACTCTGAAGTCATCTATAGTGTTACTGTGACGAGCCCAAAAAACACTATTTAGGGCCTCAAAATGGACCAAGAAGTTTGGGACCCGAAAATCTATAAAAAAAATTTCGAGATGAAAAATGAAATTGCCAAGCTGAAATCTCTATGTGAGCCAATTGGAATAGGTGGGTGGCCACCGATATCCATATGGATCATCTCCCTTACCTGATTGAACGAGCCTTTTGGACTCATCAACAAGCACCACATACAATCAAGGGGATGCATAATTTGAATTGGCTATTAAGAAAAATCATCAATAATAGAATCATTCAATACATGCAATAGAAAATAAAATCATGCATCCACATAGAACCATCAAGAACTTTGAAATCTGCAAAATATCCGAAGATAATGTGTCAATTCCATCATACAAATGTCAATGAAACATCATAGGTGAATAAGAATCATGAAGACATTTAAAATCGTCATATTGAAAGGAATAATCAACACCCATCAAACATAATCATCAATCAATATTAAAAACCCAACTCCCTCAAGGTAGGAAAATAAATAACATTAGGCTCAAGCGGTAGAAGATCAGGAAATAGGATTGAAATTTTAGTAGGGGGCCCCTTTCCTTCTACTTTTACAAGAAAATGTAAAGGGGGGTTGTTATGGCCTAAACATATCTCAAGATGGGGAAACCATGGAGCATCTCTTAAATTCTTGTTCCCTTCCCTCAATTTGTCGGATCAAGGAGAACTTCTATTTTACATATCTGATCGTAATAGAAACAACCTTTTTGCAACGATTGAGCACAATTGAACTTCTTCTTTTTCGAACCCAATCCTAAATTGATCATGAAAACTCTTCCCTAGATTTCTTCGTCCCAAAGTTTGGAACAAACATAATTGTAGAATATTCAAAAAAATCACATAGGAACAAACCTCTTGTGGAGGAAAATCAAAAGAAACATCAGAGAGACCACTCTTGTTTCCTAATGGATGGCCCAGGATTGGGAATGCACCACTCATGAGAACCATATTTTTAAGGACATGGATTTGTACCTCCCCTCCTCCACCTCTTGTAGTCAAAGAGTAACCACCTGTGTCACCTTTCCTATCTTATGGGAACCCCCACCCCCTATCTTTCTTGATGGAGCCTCCAAAGGAAATCCCAATCTTGCAGGATCAATGAGTTCTTTTTACAATGATAATAGTCAACTACTCTTGTTGAATGCTGATTATATTAGGTATTGCCAACAATAATGCAGCATGGCTTCAAGCTCTGGAAAAGGTCTTACTATTGCAATCCGAGAAGGATTTCATAAACTGGTAGTAGAAGGGGACTCTGAAATCATCATTTGTATGCTAAAATACTCCAACAAGGCTCCCCCATTAGCGAATTCTCCCTAAGTTCGCATCTAGAAGGAAGTTTTGGGTGAATTCAATCTTTCATCCCTAAGATCAAAGTCATAGTCCCCTCTCATATCAAATGTTTTTCGAACAAAGTTGTAAACATGTTAGCCATTGAGGATATCCTCAGAGGGAAACATCATTTGGATTGAAAATTTGATCTCGCCCCCCACTCTGCTCTCCATTTTGAATACCTTACCCTTGTGCAAGCCAATATAGCCTCCTTGGATCGAGTTTCAAGGATGATATCCAACGAGGGGGCCGCTCCCCAAGGAGAGAAACCAACTATCCCCTCTGCACTCACATGATGAACACATATCCCTACCCCTCATTATATATACTCATGCACTATCATTCTACCACCATTCCACGATCGACAACATACTTTCTCCACAAGTTGATTATCTCACTCATACTCAGGATTTTCATGCTCTAAATAGACTTATTTCCAGTTATGGAAACTTTGACCCGGTTCATGGGAACCTTCTATATCTGTCCGGTCTTTGTGCATCTTGATGGGATATATCGACCCTCTAGCTGGCTTAACCTATGGTTACTTTCTCACTCCCCTCTCACTCCCATATGCATTTCTCTTCTTATAGCCTTTCCACACCCCTTTGCCTCTCCCTCACTCCACCTTCTCCTTTTCCCTCCCTTCCTATTTGATCTCATGGCTCACAGTGGTTCCCATCGTCACTCTTGGGGTGTTGGTCATAGGGAAATGGGTTTCATATTTATCTTCGAAGTGGAAGGTTTGGTGGCCTACTACCATGTGCACCCTCCACCTGAAATCTAGGCTAAATTTGATCTTGCAAAAGCTAATGTAAGGGTTCTCAGGAACTTCACATTTGATGAGGAGGTCATCGAAAACATTTGACCCTAGGCTCTAGATCATGGCTCCATGTGAACAAGGGAATCCAAATATTTTCGAACTATCGATCTCTATTTGTATGCTTTCAAGATGGGTAAACCATGGAGCATCTGTTAAATTTTTGTTCCCTTCCCTCAATTTGTGGGATCAAGGAACACTTCTCTTTTACATCTTTGATCACAATAGAAACAACCTCTTTGCAACAATTGATCACTAACTAACTTCTTCTTTTTCCAACCCAATATCAAATCAAGAATCACAACTCTTCCCCAGATTTCTGCTTTGGGATGTTTGGAAGGAACAAAATTTTAGAATTTTTAAAAAAATCACATAGGAACATAACTCTTGTGGAGGAAAATCAAAAGAAACATCACACAGACCACTCTTGTTTCCCAATGGTCGGCCCAGGATTGGGAATGCACCACTCAAGAGCACCGTATTTTTAAGAACCTGGATCTGTACCTCCCCTCCTCCACCTCTTGTAGTCAAAGAGTAGCCACTTGTTTCACCTCTCTTATGCTATGGGCACCCCCACCCCCTATCTTTCTTGAAATAAACTTTAATGGAGCCTCCAAAGGAAATCCCAACCTTGTAGGCTCAATGGGTGCTTTTTGCATTGATATTGGTCAACTACTCTTGTTGTATGTTGATTATATTAGGTATCGATAATAATAATGCAATGTAACTTCAAGCTATGGAAAAAGGTCTTACTATTGTAATATGAGAAGAATTTCATAAAATGGTAGTAGAAAGGGACTCTAAAATCATCATTTGTATGCTAAACAAACTCCATCAAGACGCCCCCCCCCCTTAGAAAATTCTCCCTAAGTTGGAATCTAGAAGGAAGTTTGGAGTGAATTCAATCTGTCATCCCCAAGATAAAAGTCATAGTCCCCTCTCATGTCAAATGCTTTTCCAACAAAGTTGCAGGCATGTTAGCCAATGAGGGAATCCTCAAAGGGAAAAATAATTTGTATTGAAAATGTGATCCCTTCCCCCACTCCGCTCTCCATGTTGACTACTGTGTCATTACACAGGCCATCATAGCCTCCCTGGATCAAATGTCAAGGATGATATCCAACAAGGGGGCCTCTCCCTAAGGCGAGAAGCCACATGTCCCCTCTACACTCACATGATGAACACCTATCGCTCCCCCTAAGTATATCTCTTCATGGACTCATTCTACCACCTTTTCCCGATCGATGACCTCCTTTCACCGCAAGTTGATTATCTCACTCATCCTCCTTAGGATTTTCGTTCTCTAGACAGACATATTTTTAGTTATGGAAACTTTGAATCGGTTCATGGGAACCTTCCAGATCTTTCATGTCTCTGTGCATCTTGATGGGTTGTATCAACCCCCTCTCTGGCCGAACCTATGGTTAATTTCTCCCTCCCGTCTGGCTCCCCTATGCATTTCTCTTCTTACAGCCTTTCCACACCCCTTCACCTCTCCCTCACTCCACCTCCTCCTTTTCCCTCCCTTTCTATTTATTCTCATGGCTCGTGGTGGTTCTCATCGTCGCTCTAGGGGTGTTGGTCATAGGGAAATGATTTTCATAGTTATCTTCGAAGTGGATGGTTTAGTGGTCGACTACCATGCACACCCTCCACTTGAAATCTAGGCCAAATTTGATCTTGTAGAAGTTGACGTAAAGGTTCTCAGGAACTTCATGTCTGATGAGGAGGTCACCGAAAACATTCTACCCTGGGCTCTAGATCATGACTCCATGTGAGAAAGGGAATCCAAATATTTTTGAACAATTGATCTCTATTGACACCAAATTAGCTCCTGAAAATGCTAATGGGAAATGTTTTGGTGGAAAGGCATGAAGCTCATTAGAAAATCCTCCTCTAGTTAGAAGACATGTAGCTCCAGGTAAAGCTCGCAGATCACAAACAAAACTTGTTGGTTGAGAAGGTAGTTGGTTTGTATTTCTCCAAGCTAGATTACCCTCACCCCCAAGTTTCTTTTGCAGCTGACCATCCTCCTTTAGCTTAATTTCTCTCATGATTTTTAGGATAGTTTCTTTTTTCTTAGCTTTAGGGGACTAGGAGTTGTAGCCCCTCCTTTTAGTTATTAGTATGGTAGATAGAATTATACAAGTATTTACTTTGTTGTTCATAGTTTTTGGTATCTTCTAGACTGTAGTTTCAAGATACAACGGTCTCTAAAGATTGTTAAATTAGACAAACTACTTTATTGTTGATGATCTAGTTTCCCTAGTAACACTAGTAACCGACTAGCAACACAATCATTGTACAATTTCTTTCTAAAATAACATAATTTGATGTGAATAATTTAAAAAAAAAATACAAATAAAAGTAAAAAATCCCACGAAAATATCATAATACTTGGTATAAATAACCTTTTTAGGCCAAAGCATATACCTTTCATAATGAAACTGTCGAAAACATATAAAAATGTCTAGTCTAACTCGTCCTATATAATATCGAATATAAAACAATTTTCATTAAAAAAAAATATAGTATTGAACAATATATACTCTACTTCTTATCATTACGTCCATACCCTACCATGTAAATTACACCCAAAACATGGATGGCCCCCAACATTTGAGCATCTTTAAAGGTTTCTAAATAAAGAACCCTATGACCATATTATTGTAGACAATATTACTATACTTTTTCTCTTCATCATTACAACTAAGGACCCTAACATGTAAATTTAGGGTTGAAGATCTTTAACCACCTCAAAATAACGAAACTATGGCCATGTAGTCAAACTTTAGTAGGTATACTTCTGCCACAAGATAATCGCACCATCATAACCACCAATTTCAAAAATGAAAATGATGGATGTATAGAGAATCACTAATGAAATCAAATAAAGATATAATAAAAGGAAAAGAACAATGATGAAGTTTAG
>ML791240.1:499259-541771 GCA_009831015.1 Picea engelmannii
CGTTGGATGTAAAGAAGACAAGGACAAGAGATAAGGGGTTATGATTCCACGAGAGGGGGATAAAGGGGATAATTCTTTTTACTATATTTTATTTAACCATCTTGGTTTTAATTGAGAAAAGTGGTTGCACGAGCTTCTTGGGGGGACTCCATGTGGTTCTTGGTTCTGGTAATCATATCAACTATTTTTATGGGATATTTAGGGGTTTTTATTTTGTTCTTCACTCATTGTTAAGAATTGCATCACTCGTCTTCCTCACTTTCCAATTGATGTGATCTTGGTTGGAGCATGGAAACAAATGTCTAGAGGAGATCCATTGTGAGATGGTTGTGATGAATCATTGATCATTCAAGAAGGGAATGGATTCCTGTGTGTATGAGATTGATGGAAGTTTGGAAAGAACTATCCACAACTAAAAATATTTGGAGTTTCTAGCATGGAGATTTCCTTACAAGTATCACTAGATCCTTGGAGAGAAATGGAACAACCTAAGGGACTGCATCGCAGAGAAAAGGGTTGATTTGTTTGTGTTGTGCATGATGAATGGGAAGGAGAGATGGAAATTATGATTGTTGTGTGTTTGGGAAAATATGAGAGTTAGTTAGTCAATTGATGTGTGTTTTATATTTGTCACAAGACCCATCCTTATGGATTCATACCCCTGGATCGAGGGTGACTTGTTGTTGAGAATTGAAACAACAATGTCTATGGTTGGGAGGAACATCCTTGGTCTGTATCCATTTGGTGAATATTTACTTGAAAAGATAAGTGTTATTTGTGTTTTATGTATAATGCATATTCCATTGTGTATTTATTCATCTCTGAGATGTATTTTTGTGTGCATGCTTGTTGGTTATTTGTTGTGCATGGTATATTGTTCCTTTATTGGATGGTTTATAATGTTCTTGTTTTTTTCATGTGTTGAATCCATGTTTATTTATCCAAGAAAATGGAACACAAAATTGTAATCAGTCTAGGAGGTCGAATTTGGAAGTAGCTGCGAAATGGGTACCAGATCAGTATTTGGGAAAATCATTTTGATAATTGATGTATTGGGTATGTTACACTATGTGTATGGGAGATTCGGAAGTGTCATGCCTCCCTAAGAGGTAATGCTTATTGAATATTTGGGCTTATTTTCCCTTCCCATACGTGTGGTCCAAAATTTAATCATTTTCTCGATTATCTATTGTGAGGTGTGTTAGCACTCCGTAAATTTTTTCTGACTGAATAGACAAATGATAGAGGTAACTGTTTCAACCTACTTTAGAGCTGGGCACTAGCCTTCTCAACTCAGAGAGGGATATCTTGTGTCACTTTATATATCTTTGGCAATTAATGGCTAGATTGTTTTGGGGGTTTTTATAAAGTTGTTGGCAAGGAAGGGGAGGGACACTTAGGGATATGGAGTCAAAATTCTGAAAGTGAATGAAAACAATGACTTGATGGTATAAATCTCCAGAGGATAAAGGATAAATGAGTCGATGAATCTGAGTTATGAATTGTATTTAAGAAGGGTGTAAGAGGAAAGAGAAAACAAATAACAGAATTAGAGCATTACTAAAATGAATTCTGAATTAGCTAGGAAGAAAATTACATAGTTTAAATTGCTTAAGCCGAGAGAATCACAAGATGAATTTTGGTCCTTTAACTCTCCAATTTAAATAGAATAAAATGTAAATGGAATAAAATAACACAGGAAATACATACAATGAGAGGAGACAAAAGTCATATCACCCCCATTAGAATCTTCTCATAGAGACTTCAAAATCTTCTGCATGTGTATTCAATTCAGCTCCAAAAAATTAGAATTGAGTGAAAAAAAAACTAAAGGTGCCCTTGAACTTCCTCCAACCTATAATACATTTGGAACCTATAATACTTATAGAGTTCGAGTTCCTTCAGTGTGCAACTAATTACAATAACTGAAATGAAATGTTTCAGTGTCTTCCCCAAAATAGAAACAGTTACAAATAGAACATGACATGTTTAACTGATCTCTTGTTTTTCAAGAGAAAACATAGGATTCAAAACGCGACTTGTAATTATCAAACTGTAATAGCTGTGTAAAATCTGAGAATGGTTTTTGTAGATAAACTCGTTCTGAATAAAAACCTCTCTCATTTTCTTGAAATTCATCTCCTGCTGGCCGAAATATGTATCACAAAAAAATGTCTCGAACAGGAAATCAGAACAGAAAAATATGGCTCCAAGATTCCCTCGAATCTCCCAATCCATGACACCTGTGTGAAAAATGAAAAAGGTTAATGTTCTAGGGTCCATGCTTGACAATAACCTCCTTTGATCTTGAAAACTCATTCTGGTCCAGAAATCATCCTGTACGTGTCAGCTACTGTGCAAACGAACTGCCACATCCTCTTTGAAATGTCACTTGTACCTTTTCCAAATCTAATTTTATTTATCCATATTTTCCTTAAATATTTGGGAATAATATATTTGAATAAAAATAATTCCCAAATATTTTTTAACCTTTAAAATTAAATTTCCATAATTTAATTCATGCCCATGGTTTTGAAAAACCATTTATTGCTTGCTTCCCATGGTTTTGAAAACCATGTCATGTTTTTCCCAATTTACCATTTCAATATAAAAACATTTATTGTGTCTTGTTTTTTCCAATTTACCATTTCATTGTGAAAACCATTTATTGGTTGGTTTCCCATGGTTTTAAAAACCATGTCTTGTTTACCATCTTTGGTTAAATACTTTTGATATTCTTCTTTTACTTCTGTAAAACCTTTGGATAAAAAATTATCCAAGTCTTCCTTTCACGTGCGTATTCCCATTTAATTCTTTTCCATGGAACTAAACCTTAATCTCTTTAATTTGTAAAACTTAAATTTTACCTCTGTAAAAAAATTTCACCGTGAGGAAGAATATTGTTTATTGGATATTCCATAATTATTATTGAAATGCATGGAAAATATGGAAAATATGCCGCACATAAACTATATGATAAATGGTTGCATTTATTATATCGGGCTTGGGCTGGAGTGGTTTAATCCACACTAATTTTACCCCTGATATTCACCATGTAAGGACACGTCTCCCCAACCCAAAAACTATGTATTTATATATGGGCCCACCTTCACATAATTAACCTCCGTGTTAATTCTATGCCCGATATACATGTGCGCCCTCCATCCACCCTTTGAATTTTCGACATTATAAATTGAGATTTGTGACCATGATTTGAGTGATGCCATAAATTAAATATTGGATCAAATATTTATATAAATATTTTAATATAATAATATTTATATTAATAATAATAAATGGTTTTTCCATTTTCTAAGGACTTTTGGCATACGCGGCTTATCACATGACTTTGTGGATAGGCTAAGGGTGCTTAATAAAAGGAATATTTTTTATTTTCAACAGGAATATGAAAATAAGGGTAAAAATGAATGAAGTGATGGAACTAAGGGATTTATATAAGCATTAAGGGTAGGTATAAGCTTGGGATATTTGCCAATTTTTGACTCATGGAGAACATGACTATTTTGGATGATCAGTTGAGTGAAGTATCTAGGTGATAGGAGATTGATGAAGCTGGTGAAAAAGTCTTAAAATCTGAGTGAAAAGATAGCACAAGGACAAGATGCTTTGGGAAAAAATAATGCAAATTAGCATGTGGTAACATAGGCTCCAAATGGGGATGCTATCCTCCCAGTGAGGTAGTAAAGAACTCGTAGACCCAATGCCTGATCCACTGGGTTTCTCCCAAAACATGTGTGTGTACCCTGCTCCAACCTGTCACCAGTGTTTGCTGAAAACAAAATTCTACACATTGCTCTCAATTGGATACTGAACCCTGAATACACTGCTAAAATCTGATTGTACACACTACTAGAAATCCAAACTGAAAAATTCTTGACCAACAAGCTTATTCACACCTACCTACCCTAACTGCTGAAATGAACTATCAATCAAGTGAAATCATAATTCCAATGCAACCATGCCAGCATTTTATCCTCTGTTTGTTTTCCTTGCACATGCTTTCTCCAAATCCTTTTTACTGATAATTCATTCAAAAATTCATCCAAAAATGAAAATCTCAAAAAATCAAAAACATTTGGACTGTTTATTGCCTCCAACAAAACTGCAAATGGATCCTCTAAAACATGCACAAAACAACAATCATGTTTCACCCCTTCCACTACATTTTTGTTTTCATGTGATTTAACCCGTTGATTTCCACCAAGAGGCTGAAAAATCTGCTGAGACTGTTAGAAATAACAATCTTTTGAATTAGAAGACAATGTTGGTTGAAATGAAACCCCTAGTGGAAAACAATCCATATCTAACACTGACATTGATTGGCCATCATCTTTATTTCCAAGATGGTAGTTGAGCACAGGCTGCAAGCCTGAACTAAAATAACCTTCCATGTAATCAACAACACAGTCATCAAATCCATGAGAAGGTTGTTGGTCTTCCTCACTGATAACAATTTGCTCATGTAAAACAGATCCACTATGAATGCAGTCACACTTCCCTTCTTCCTTTGTTATCTCATGATTTTCATTCAACAACTGAAAGGAGGAAAAACATAATGGAAGACAGTTTTCATTTGCAAGTCCACTGCTTTCTTCATATTCAACATCATGCCTAGAGGATTTCTGATTTGAAACAATATAAACATTTTGTTTCAGCAATTTGAAAGAAGAAAAACACAATGGAAAGGTTATTTCACCTGATTCAAAACCTTCTTCATTTTCTTCACTATTGTCATATGCACATTTTTCAATTTCTTTGGATTGCTGAACACAATCATTTTCACATTCATCTTTGACCAATGGCTGTGATTTTGAACTGACAAGACCTTCTACATAACAAGTAACACAATCATAAAACACATGAGAAGATTGATGCAATTTCTTGTCAATTTGTTCTAGTGAATCACTGTGATTTGACATCAGCACACATTCCTATGATTCAGTGATGATCTTAGAATTTTCTTTCAACAATTTAAATGAAGAAAAACATAAAGGTAAATAATTGCCTTAAGATGATTCAATACTTTCTTCTTTGTAATTGTGATATGTAGGTTGATTTCTCTCATTACACTACTGAAAAGGAACATTTTCTAATAGATAACATACAACTAGTTGTTCTAGGAAGTCAACATCATAATCATCATCATATTCATCATATATAGGAAAATCAACAACATCTGCAATTTCATCTAACAAGGAAAATATTGGAACATCAACCTGCTCTTCAACAAGCTAATTTTCAAATTCGTCTTCTTGACTGTCTATAAATGAATACATAAAACAATCAGCCCCATGCTTATCATGGGATGGATCAAAAGCTAAAGCCACACCTCCTCTTTCAATACATGGAATATAATCTTTTGAAAAATCATTAGCATTGAAAACTTCAAGAGGGCCTATTATATTATCAACTCTTTGCTCAATATGCCAATCAACTATTTTATGTTCATATTCATTGTCATGTTATTTAGCATCCAACTCCTCATTTCGAATCTTTTTACATGCTTAGATACTGTGTTGAATCTTCTGAGCATCATTGAACATTTGTTGTTTTGGATGCAATGTTATTGCGTGATGGAGCATGGAAGCAACTTCAGTGAGTTGAATTTGTTTGGGAAAATTGTAATAAATACTGGAAAACCTTCTACTGAATGTAGAAATAGTTTCATTTCTTTTCCTTTGGAAGACATAGAACTCTGTAAGCTGTAGATCCAAAGATTTCTTCTTGCCCCAAAACTTCAAAAATACATTCTTCAATTCCTCCCATGAGATAATTGTCTCTGGATGCAAGTGTTTAAACCAGTCTTTGGTATCCCCTTTCAAGGATTGAGACAAGGTCCTCATACAAACATCATCATGAGCAATCTCAAACAAATCTATAAAATGTTCAAAATCTTGGATGTGTTCTTCAGTTATGATGGCATCAGGTTCTCCATCAAACATAGGTAGGTACTTATAGTTCTTTGGATGAAAATCATGAAGGATGTGAGGTAATTTTAAGGGTCTATATCTATGTTGAATCTTGGAGGGTGTTGGATCAAGTACAAGAGGTGAAATATCAACCTTGTTTTCATGAGGCTCATCAACCTGGTTATGGTCATCAAATGACTCAGATGGAAGATTTTGATCAAAATAAGTGATACAATGAGGAGACATATGTACAACTTTAAGAGGAGGATATACAATTGCAAGATTCTCATGATCATCATTTGAATGTAGTAGGTAAATAAAAAATTGTCTAGCATTTTTAGGAAAGGACCAGAGGCAACTTATAACAAAAAATATTATGTCTTGGAAAAAACTCAACTTGAGGTACTTGTTTTATCCCATGATGTCCTTTTATACCTCTTTAAATGGATCTCATATTCCAATGGAGTCTCTGAATCACATTTGAAGATTGAGTGGAGTCACCATTAAAATCTTCAGGCTACTGAGTCTTTGGGCAATGGAGTTGCCATAAAAATTTTGAATTCTAGATTTTTGAAAATGGAGTCGCCAGGTGAATGATGTACAACCTTTCTGTGTCTGAATAATTGTCACCATCAGTACTTAGACCTGAACTTTGTCGTTCTTTCCCAAGTAAAATTTTTCAATTTCATCCCCGTAAACGATGCCAGAATGTTAACACTCTGTAAAAAAAATTCGACTGAATAGACAAACAACAAAGGTAACTATTTCAACCTACTTTAGAGCTGGGAACTAGCCTTCTCAACTCAGAGAGGGATCTCTCATGTCACTTGATATATCTTTGGCAATCAATGGCTAGATTTAGTTTGTTTTGGGGTTTTTTATAAAGTTTTTGGCAAGGAAGGGGAGGGACACTTAGGGCCATGGAGTCAAAATTATGAAAGTGAATGAAAATAATGACTAGCTGGTAGAACTCTCCAGAGGATAAATGATAAATGAGGCTCTGGATCTGATTTATAAATTGTATTTAAGCAGGGTGTAAGAGGAAAGAGAAAACAAATAACTACATCAGAGCATTACTAAAATGAATTCTGAATTAGCTAGGAAGAAAATTACATAGTTTAAATTTTTTAAGCCGAGAGCATCACAACATGAATTCTGGGCCTTTAACTCTCCAATTTAAACAAAAGAAAATGTCAATGGAATAAAAGAACACAGGAAATACATACAATAAGAGGAGACAAAATTGATATCACCACCATTATAATATTTTCATAGAGACTTCAAAAGCTTTTGCATGTGTATTCAATTCAGCTGTAGAAAATTACAATTGAGTTTAGAAACAACTAAAGGTGACCTTGCACTTTTTCCAACCTATAATACATTTGGAACCTCTAATACTTATACAATTCGATTTTCTTCAGTGTGCAACCGATTACAATAACTAAAATGAAACGTTTCATCTTTTTCTCCAAAATAGAAACATTTACAAATAGAACATGACACGTTTAACTAATCTCCTGTTTTTCAGGAGAAAACATAGGCTTCAAAATACCACCTGTAATTATCAAACCATAATAACTCTGTAAAATTGGAGAATGGTTTTTGTATATAAACTCGTTCTGAAGAAAAATCTCTCTTAGTTTTTTGAAATTCATCTCCAGCTGGCCGAAATATGTGTCATAAAAAAATGTCTCAAATAGGAAATCAGAACAGAAAAATATGGCTCCAAGGTTCCCTCAAATCTCCCAATCCGTGACACCTATGTGAAAAATGAACAAGTTTAATGTTCTAGGGTTCGTGCTTGACAATAACCTCCTTTTAATTTTGAAAACTCATTATGGTTCATCCGAAAATTGTCCTGTAAGTCTCAACTATTGCGTAAACTGACTACCACATTGTCTTTGAAATGTTACTTGTGCTTTTTCCAAATCTAAATTTATTTATCCATATTTTCCTTAATTCATGCCCATTGTTTTGAAAAACCATTTATATCTTGCTTCCCATGGTTTTGAAAACCATGTCTTGTTTTTCCCAATTTACCATTTCACTGTAAAAACCATTTACTTTGTCTTATTTTTTCAAATTTACCATTTCACTGTGAAAACCATTTACTGGTTCGTTTCCCATGGTTTTTAAAACCACGTCTTGTTTACCATCTTTGGTAAAATACTTTTGATCTTCTTCTTTTACTTCTATAAAACTTCTGGATACAAAATTATCCAAGTGTTCCTTTCATGTGCATCTTCCCATTTAATTATTTTCCATGGAACTAAACATCAATCTCTTTCATTTGTAAAACTTAAATTTTACCTTTGTAAAAACCTTTTCATTGTGATGAAGAATCTCATTTATTGGAAATTCCATAATTATTATTGAAATGCACTCCTGGAAAATATGACACACATAAACTATATGATAAATGGTTACATTTACTATATCCGGATTAGGCTAGAGTAGTTTAATACACACTACTTTTACCCCCAATATTCACATAATTAACCTCCTCATTAATTCTATGCTCGATATGCATGTGCACCCTCCATCCACCCTTTGACTTTTACACATTATAAATTGAGATTCCTTCCCATGATTTGACATGATGCCATAAATTAAATATTGGATCAAATATTAAAATAAATACTTTAGTATACAAATATTTATATTAATAATAATAAACGTTTTTTTCCATTTTCTAAGGACTTTTGGCATACGAGGCTTATCACATGACTTTGTGGATAGGCTAAGGGTGCTTAATAAAAGGAATATTTTTTATTTTCAACTCGAATATGAAAATAAGGGTAAAAATGAATGAAGTGATGGAACTAACGGATTTAGCTAAGCATTAAGGCTAGGTATAGGATTTGGATATTTGCCGATTTTTTACTCATGGAGGACATGACTATTTTGGATGATCAGTTGAGTGAAGGATTTAGGTGATGGGATATTGATGGAGCTGGTGAAAAAGTATTTAAATATGAGTGAAAAGATAACACAAGGACAAGATACTTTGGGAAAATTTAATGCAAATTAGCATGTGATAACAAGGTGGTAACAATAGTGGCCTTTCCTAGGTATATAGAGAGGTGATTGTGGGTGTGAAGTTCCTACAGTACTTGGGGAAGATGAAAAAACGTTTTTTCAGTTCCCCCACAAGGTTCCTACCTTAATAAAGGGTACCTACACTGGTAAGCGCTATTACATATGGGTTATTGTAATTGTTCCTCACACCTTTTCTAGCCAATATTTTTGGGACTTGACATCCCACAAGGGTTGGTTTTTGGAAGGCCTTTTCATCCACCTATTTCCTTGTTGATAGAATAGAGTTTTTAGGGGTTTGATATTTGGTTATATGTCCTAATTTGGTCATAGGTTTGTTTATTATTTGTTTTTGAAACACATTTTATTCACCATGGTGGACCAATTACTTCGTTTCTTCTGTTGATAATGAGGAATTTCCCCCAAGGTCGAGGGACAACCACCTCTTAAACAAAGGTTGATATGTGACATAAAGCCAATAGATTTTGATAGAATATCTTAGGAGAGTTAGAAAATCAAATTTGAACTGGTCGATGAAAGTACTCCACCCCAGTTTAACCCTCCTTTGACTAGTCCAAGTGATCATGTGCTCCTTTAGATAAGGGGACGCTTCAATGAACCTTTCTCATTTTTCAACAATCCTCACATGATTTCAAGCCCAAGTGTTACATACAATATGGATGAGCCTTCAGGATCATGTACAAGTGTCCTAGGATTCGCCTCCATGATGTCCTTATTATCGTCTATTAGTGCCATAGGATCCACACAATCTACTTTTTGTTCCATGATTGTACCTAGCATTAGCATGCCCATTGCATCTATATTGATTCCTACATTTGGAATTGTGTCCAGTGGGGGGTCAATATTTAGTTATAATACCATAAGTTGATTTACTTATGCTTCTATCATCTCTACATGTATCCCAACAATGTAAAACATTGGTTTCATTTTTTGTTGGAATATGTATATCAGGTCTAGGGATATTCCTATCCAATATGGGGGAAACAACATTTATGTGGGTTTCAAAATCCCATGGGGTAGCACACCTATTCCTGAAAATCCTAATCCTTCCACGTATACCTACGTTCCTAGGGGAAGTTATTTTTTGGGGGGTGATTTCCCTTTCACTTATACCTCTATTCCTACTGGGGAATTCCCCCTTAGGTAATTTATGGTTTGGGGGTTAGTTTTCCTTCCAGTTATA
Organism: Picea engelmannii; assembly: GCA_009831015.1. Lineage (NCBI taxonomy): Eukaryota > Viridiplantae > Streptophyta > Pinopsida > Pinales > Pinaceae > Picea > Picea engelmannii. Next base: position 509,430 of record ML791240.1, read on the forward strand.
CTTCTCTTCCTAGATGTATTTCCCTTGGGGAAAGTTATGGTCAAGGGGGTGGTCATCCTTTTGGATACACTCATGTTTCGCGAGGTCCCTCCTTGGGGACAATTGTGGTCTTGGAACAAAAATATTTCTAGGAGTGCCTTCTCCCCTAAATTCCATCCTCTTGGGGGTATGTACAGTCCTAGAGGAAGAAATATTCCTAGGAGTGCTTTTTTTCCTAGAGAAATCAACCTGGGAGAAAAAATCCTTTTGTAAACCAACATCCTTTCAAAAACTTGAATATTGGGGGGCCTGAGAGTCCGTTTGGTCCATACAATTCTTCATCGTATAAACATAATGAATTTTCCAACATGCAGTTGCCTTTTTTTGTGTTAGACATGCTATAATTTTCATAGTTAACAATTGATCGCATTCTCCACAAGCCACTATGGCTGGCCATTCCTATCAAATTGCCATAAATTGTTTTCCAAATTTGATGAAAAAATATGTGGAGACCTATTGACACATGTTGGCGTGCTTAGAATTCACCATATCATAAGTAAGAGTGATCATTAAAATAAACATGTAAACATACCAGAACTTTTGTAGATGATATGAACCTATAAAATCTTGACCTGGGAACTTACTTCAGACTTTAGGGACCTAGCACCAACATCAACTCAAGGTGTCATGACCTATTCACATGCACGTGAAATATCCTCTTTCAACCTGCAAATGTACGTGACCTAGCCTTATGTGGCACACATATGTACATGACCTGGCCTTCTACATCTCATGTACAACTTCAAAAAACTAGGGTTTTCTAAAACTCTGCAACTCTGAAACTTTCTTCGTCACTTCTCCTTTTCTACCTCAGACTTGTGTAACTTCATATGTATCAATGAGTACCTGGAATAAAAATTTTACCAAATAATATATATTCAATATCCTCAAAAATTCATCATCATAAGAGACCCTTTATCTCTTATTTATACTCTCCAACTAGCTTCCTCTAGGGATAACCCATTTCTATCTACTTTTTCCACTTGCAACCACTTTATGATGTTCTACAGTGACGGGAATGCAAATTTGATGCATTCATATGGAAGGAAGGAGAGCTATGAAATTTGAACTGGGAAGCTGCAAACGATTCCATATTCTATTCGGAAATATCAATCTATCAATATGATATATTTTGGGTATAATTCCCGATAAAGTTGTTTCACTGGGTAGATAAATTACAGGAAGAACCAGAGTTCAAATAACTTTTCAAAGAAGTATGTATTTAGGATACAAAGAATCTAGCAGATCTTCATCGACTGGATCAACATATTACTCGAGCAGTGGATTTCTAGGTCAACACGTCTTTGGAAGGCTATATCATAGATTTTGTAGGGAAGAATCACCAATATTTTTCATGAGCATAAGCGATATTCAAGAAAGGGGAGCGTGGAAAATTGTTGGGAGAAATCCCCTTGTGGATCAAAGTCTTCTTGGTGGAAGAGGGGATGCTAAGTGTTCCCTCGCATGAGATGGAATCCAAAACCCATGAAATTAGGGTGAGTCGATCTTGGGGAAGGTGAATGACCTAATAGAGAGAAAACGTTCTTTGACAAATGGGGGATCGACAAGAGAAGAGTGCAAGAGGTGATTGAGCCTTCAGGAGAGTCGCCATAGTTGAAAAACGATGGTGCAAAAAGGTGACGAAAGTTGTAAAATAGTCCAAGGTGTTGCAAAAATAGAGTGGACCGGGAGAAATGGATGAAAGAAAGGAAAAAGAGTTAAGGAGGTTGCAAGGACAAGAAATATTTTCCAGTCTAGGATTGCATAAAATAGAATAATGGAGAGAAAGAAGTCCTCAGATGGGTGGATGGGAAGAGGAGAGCATAGAAGTAGGATAAGATGAATAAGTTCTAGATATTACGAGAGATGAAGAATATTCATTCTCAATCTCATGATGAATCGATAAGGAGGCTAAGAATACCACTCCAAAGTAAAAGAAAGAGACCCCCCAGATAAAACAAACCCGCCTAGAAGTAAGTGGAACCAACCCTAAGTCGTCCATCCCCCAAACACTCTCTACATCGTTGGTAACTTTTTTATCGCATACTCATGCAATTTCTATTCCATCTGACTCAATCAATTCGTCAAAACCCACAACTAGGAGAAGTGGGAGGATATTAGGGTCACCTAGAAAATTGCAACTAGGGCCATTAGGATTTGTTTTGATAGTGACATTAACACCAACAATGGTTGGGAACATAGGAGGTTTGATCTACCGATACCTAGAATTCTGGGGTAAAGGGGACAAGGATGTAGAACAACATTGGTTTCTATGTGAGGCCATATGGACATCCAGAGGGACTCCAGATGTGAACAAGTTAGTATAATTTTAGACTACTTTGAGGGGTCACTCCCTCAAGTGGTACATGAAATCTATTGAGCCTAGGGTGCAAGAAAAATTCTTCACCCTTGACTAGGTGCATCAAAAATTCATCATCTAATTTAAGCTACCTCATTCAGAGCACCCGTCTCTCTCTAAGTTTTGGGAGATTCAATAGAGAGAAGGTGATTCTACATGGGAGTATAGTAAGAAGTTAAAGGATGATATTGGGATATTAGAGCACCCAATTCATGAAGACCATCAAAGGGAATGGTATATTCAAGGGCTTATACCCTTTACATGAATCCCCCTGGTGAAACAAAGTATATCCACCCTGACATATGCTCTAGAACAATCCATGAAGATTGAATCCATGGAAGAATACCAAGGGAGTTTGAGGGTAAAAATTCCTCCAATAGACTCGAACATGTCTCAACTTCAGGGAAAAATATCGACGCTCATAGAGAAGAAACATGAATTAACTCTACAAAGACCAGGACGACCCCAGGTATGGTGTACAAGATGTTATACATAGGGGAATATAGAAAAAGAGTGTCCACAGATAAGGGGAATGGGACCTCACCGTAACTCGATGGCACCCCCTCCCACAATACTAATAGGAGGGGCTATGAAAGTATCTACGGCTCCACTTTTTCATGCACCAATTTAGTACCATGCTTTTCCAAGCACCCAGGAAACCCATACAAATGAATACTGTGAAATATTTCATACTCACGGGCATGCCCCAAGGCACTCTTCTATCCTTCATAAGTACACATATGTGCCTAATACAATACATTGTGAATTATGTGGGTCTACAATACATGATACAAACTAGTGTAGAGCATTAGATGCACTTGTTGATAGACTGGATCCGATGACATTCAAGGTAAACTAAACATCCCAAGGCCCCGAAAGAGGTTGGGGGAGTGGGGGTGGAGGTGGATTTAAAGGAGGGAGGAATGGAGGAAGAGGATCAAGATGGTGTTACAATTGTGATAAACAAGGACATATGGCTAGATATTTCCCTCACCCGATACGACTTTGGTGCTCACACTGAAAAACTAACTGACATAGCCGCACCCGCTAGCACGCCCGCTCACACAGAATCTTCCTCTTCTCATGGCCTGAAGAACTCTTGAATAGATCTTATATTTCCCTATCGGGAAAATCTACACCCACAGATCTCTTCGCACAATTCCCCTTGCTTTACTTATCGAGAAATCGGGACTTGCAACTTCGTGATGTCCAAGGTCGATCACTGGGCTCTCGTATCCCCGAGACCCAATGACCAGTCAATGCTGACTTTACCTTAACCCTGTCGGGACTTTCCGCTCTATTGCGATTTCACTACTCGCGATATCAAGCACTACAATTTTCCGACTTCCGATACCCGACGTGACGAAACTCCGATGCACACATGCGAATTAACTTTTCCACCTCCCATCACTTCTATCGGGACTTCAGAATTTGTGGGATCGTGAATCCTGATGTCAATGGATTCGTGACTTTCTTTTTTCCGATCCCCGATACTGTGCCACCTGTCCTCCACTAACTCCTATTGTGGCCCACACAACTCTTCCGTCGGGGTATCGCATTTTGTGACTCCGAGCTGCAAGAATACTCTATCCTCGAAAACCCTAATTCTCTGAACCCCGACTTCCTTGGATCGCTTGACACACGTCCTCAACAATGAATGGTTCTGGACTCATCGAGATATCGTGGATCACGATATCGTAATTCTTGTTGTACAAATTTGGAGCTTCGACTCGCGAATCCCCGATACGTGATATCACGTGTGGATCTGACAGTCCTTGTGACTCGAGATCGACGGCTCTGCCCCTCCTGAGATTTAAGTCTTCGGACGTTCTCGCCGTAACCTCCTTGCACCCCCATGAGATCTAACATCCCTCGGAACTTCGCGAAATCTCCTCAAAGGATTTCGACCGTCCGTTCTTCCTTTGATGATTCTACGAAATGATTGCGTTCCTCTCCATGAAACTCGTCTGCCTGCTCGCAAGTCTGTGACTCTTCTTGCAAGATTTCAAGGCACCAAATCCTTTTGCTCCCCTCGATGAGTATTCAAAGTTCTATACCTCCTGAGCTTCTTCACGGCTCTCAATTCCTTCAGAAAACTTCTTGTGTGCACTCCTTGTGGCAAATCTTCAACAAACAACTAAGCGTTGAAGTCTCTCGACTCTGCGCACTCCAGCAGCAGTAGTCTTTCGATTCCTTACTCAAGTTTGCAACCCTGAGACTTTCACCTGGTCTGCGCACTCCTTCCATGGCTCCTATAAACCAAATTCACTTCGAGGAAATGAGAATCAAAGCTATCTCTATTTGAACCCTTCTGTCAATGCACTCCTTGTGGACGATTCGACTGCACTCCTTGCAGGAATCCTCTGGCTCAAATAGAGAAACAATTGAAACTCATTACTTCACCCCTTCAGACTTCAATTCAACCATGAAATCACATACATAGCATATAAAAGAAAATGTATAACTAGAAGAAAACATCAAATGAGCATAACATCCATGCACAGAGAACAAACACATAACCATGAATTTGAATCAAAGCTTCTTCTATTAATTCAAATGTTTGTACATGGGTGTTATTTCCACATCTCTCTGCTTCTTATTTCTCAAATTATTCTGAATAATAATACAATGATACAATGAGGGTGTCTATATCCGTTTTCCCTCGAGCGCTCTAAAGCTATCAAATCTAGAATTAAATTCCTATCTAACTGCATTAACTAGATTAAATGTCGTCTATCTACCTAAGGACGAGAGCTTAAAGGCTCAAGGTCCATTACAATATACAAGTGTGCTTCATCTTATATGACTTCAATTAAGATTGCGCACAATTCCAAAGCATTCTTTTCAAAATTTGTGTTGGCTTGTCCAACTGTCCTCCGCTTTCACGCTGGCTCGCTTGATGAGTCGGCGATGCTCCTGCATCATACTCCTCGGCCTGAAAACTTTCATGGGCTCCTGTCCATGAGCTCCTGCACGGTCTGTGCATGCTTCTGTATTTCTGCCTCAGTCTCCCAACTGGCATCTTCCACTGGATGGTTCTTCCACTTGACCAGATACTCGAAGTATTTCTTTCGCCTGGTCTTCTTGCTCACTCTCTTGTCTAGTATGCATTCCATCTGCGGTTTCTCTGTAACTGGAAATTGTTTCATCCACTGGATTACTGGCTACTCAACTCCAGTCTTTACTTCTCCATCCCTATATGGGTATAAATCTATGACATTGAATATCGAAGATATTCCGATCCCATCGGGTAACTCGATCTCATAAGCATTTTCCCCGAATTTTCTCAAGACCTTACATGGTTCAATTTTATTCATCTTTAACTTATTGTATGTTCCTCTCGGGAACCTTTCCTTTCTCAAATGTGCCAGAATTAGATCACCAAATTCAAACCGAAGTTGTCTCCGATGTTGATCTGCTCTGCGCTTGTACTCCTGGCTTGATTTCAGAAACCGCTCCTTCACCCTGTTGTGAAGTTCTTTCATCGCTTCAGTGAATTCTTCTGCACTAGCACTGTTAGTTGCAGTCTATTCTGAATCCCTCAGTTCAAAAAATCCTCTCGGCTACATCCCATAGAAAATCTGAAATGGACTTCGGCTTGTGCTCTGATTTACTGAGTCATTGTATGCAAATTTTGCCTGTGGTAATATGTTGTCCCACTGGCTGTGGTGCTCTGTCACCAAGCTTCTCAGCAAGTCTCCCAGACTTCTGTTTACCACTTTCGTTTGTCCATCCGTCTGAGGATGATAAGAAGAAATAAACATCAAATTAGTTCCTAGCTTCTTCCATAATGTCCTCCAGAAATGTCCTATGGATTTAGTATCCCTGTCTGAAACTATGCTTTTTGGTAACCCATGAAGTTGAATGACCTCCTTGAATAATAGATTTGCGATGTGAGTCGCATCGCTCGTTTTCTGGCATGGGATACAATGTTCCATCTTAGAGAACCTATCCACTATCACAAACATTGAATCAATACCTCTCAGTGTCCTTGGAAATCCCAATACAAAATCCATGCTTATTGCCTCCCATGGCCTCTTTGGTATGGGCAATGGCTGATAAAAACCTGCATTCTGCTTCCTTCCCTTCAAATGCTAGCAAATTCTACATCTTTCAACAAATTTCTTGACATCTGTTCGCATTCCTGACCAAAAGTATGACTCATTCAGCTTCGCGAATGTCTTATCGTGACCAAAATGTCCTACTAATCCACCTCTATGTTTCTCCTTCAGTAAGTTCTCCCTCATGGAGCATTTCGGGATGCATAGTTGATTGCCTCTGAACAACAATCCCTCCTGGATCATGTATTCTATCCAAGGGCTTCTGTCTCTGAGAACTGGATTCTCAACTGCTTCATACGCTTCTGCAAAATCTGCATCACTTGCGTACATGTCCTTGAGATCATCAAAACCTAAGGTCTTGACTCGAAACTCCTGCAACAACAAACACTTCCTGCTCAAAGCATCAACCACTTTGTTAGTAGTACCCGAAATATGTTTAATCACAAATGTGAAGTTTTGCATATACTCTACCCATTTTACATGTCTCTGATTCAACTTCTCCTGTTGAGTCACAAACTATAATGCATGATTATCACTATATAAAACAAATTCTTTTGGGATCAAGTAATGCCTCCATTTCTTCAATGCCTGTATGATAGCATAAAATTCCTTTCCATAGGAGTATTTCAATTTTTCCTCATTCAACTTATCGCTGAAATATGAAATTGGTCTGTCTTCCTGACTCAAGACCGATCCTATGGCAAACCCGCTTGCATCACATTTCACTTGAAACGTCTTCAAGAAATCCGGCAACACCAACACTGGTTGTTCCGTTATCTTCCGCTTCAACAAATTGAAGCTCTTCTTAGCCTCAATAGTCCAGTGAAAATATTTATGTCACTTCTTCACTGCATCCATCATTGATGCACTGATTCCGCTAAAATTCTTGATGAATTTCCGGTAGAAACTAGCCAAACCATGAAAACTTCTCACCTCAAATACATTCGTCGGTGATGGCCAATTCTTGATCACTTCTACCTTATCCGGATCCATCCTCAACTCATTCACTAAAATAACAAATCCCAAATAAATGAGTTGTGTATTCATAAATGAATATTTCCTCATGTTAATCAATAGCTTCTCCTGCTATAATTTCTTCATCACAATGGCCAAGTGTTTCAGATGCTCAGCCTATGATTTACTGAAAATTAGTATATCATCCAGGTATACGATGACAAATTTTCCGATGAATTCCCTCAGGACTTCATTCATCAACCTCATAAAGGTACTTGGCGCATTCGTCAAGCCAAACGGCATGACTAGCCATTCATATAACCCTTCGTTGGTTTTGAAGGTTGTTTTCCACTCATCACCTTCTCTCATGTGAATCTGGTGATATCCACTTTTCAAATCTATCTTTGAAAAGTATTTTCTTCGCTCAAGCAATCCATTAAATCATCCATTATTGGAAATGGAAACCTGTATCTGATGGTTATCTTGTTGATTTCCCTCGAGTTGGTATACATTCTCCAACCTCCATCCTTTTTTGGACTGAGTACCATTGGAACGACACATGGACTCAAGCTTTCTCTGACTAGCCCTTTGTCCAACAACTCCTTAACCTGTCTTTTAACCTCCTCATTTTCTTGCGGCGTCAACCTGTACGCGGATTTTTTCGGCAAATTGGCCCCTGGTATGAGGTCTATATGATGAATCACACTCCTCATCGGTGGCAACAAACGAGGTAATTCTTCCACCACAATGTCATCGAACTCTTCCAGCAGTTCATGAACCTCCTCTGGTAGATCATCCACTCTTGTGCTAGTCATAACAATTCTCAGCTTTCTAACCACAAAGAATTGTGGATCTTCTTTCTTCTTTATCTCCGTAAGAAGTTCCTTCCCACTCATGAGAAGTACTGTGTTGATTACTTCCGGTTTCACCTCCTTATCATTTATCGGAAGCAACATATGGGTTCTCCCATTCTTCTCTAAAGTATTTGTTCATTATACCGTCATGAACCACATTTCTGTCATATTTCCATGGTCTACCCAACAATAAATGACAAACATCCATAGGAATGACATCACACAAAATCTTATCATTGTACCCTCCTATCTTAAATTCAACCAAGCATTGTTTAGTAAAAGTTACCTGGTGTCCTTTTTGTAGCCACGAAACTCTGTATGGGTTGGGATGATCAGTCGTCTCCAGCTCCAGCTTCTCTACCATCTCGGTTGAAATGAGATTATCCGTGCTACCACTATCTACAATGACCGTGAACACCCTATCCTTGGTCTTGCAAGTTGTTCTGAAAAGTCTGGTCCTTTGAGCTGAGTCCTCCACCTCCTTTCGAGGTGTTAAGAGAACTTTTCACATCATCAGTGACCTTCCACCTTTAGCATCTTCGGCCTCAACATCTCGCTTCTGTGCTTCGGTGATGTGAGCTTCTCCAATGTCCTTCTTTTTCTCTGGAAACTCGTAAGACTTGTGCGCATTCTTTCCACATGTGAAGCATGTGATTACTCCACCTTTTCCTCTTCCTCTGCCTCTAGTACGAGGAAAAGTGTTGTTGTCAGCATATCCTCCCCTCTGCTCAGTATGTTGTTCTCTTTGCTCAGCATGTTTCCCTCACTATGAGGTTCCACCTCTTTCTAATTTACCCTGAGGTTTCTTCCATTCCTACCTGGGTTTCTGGGTTCTTTCCTGGGAAACTAACTTGCCTCTGGGATGGCTCCTGCCTCGGCCCCTTTGACCTTGCCTACGGCTCAGCTTTTCCTCAGCTTTCAAAGCCATCTGATAGGTGTCCTCCACAGTTCTGATGGTTTCCATACTCAATTCATCTTGAATATCGTATCTCAGACCATTAAGATATCTAGCAACCTTTTCATCATCGCTCTCCCGATGACCTACCCTAATGTTTAGTCGATAGCATTCCTTTGTGTATTATTTAACTGTCATCAGCTTCTGTCTCAGGTTCTGCATCCTCCTAAACAAAGTGATTTGATAGTCTCTTGGGATGAACTTTGCCTTCATCTTTGAAATCATTCGATCCCAACTCTTGATATTCTTCTTTCCTTTGCAGCGTCTATCTGCTTGTAGCTCATCCCACCATAATGTTGCATGTCCTTTCAGGCGTGTGACAGCATGTCTAACCTTCTTATCCTCTTAAACATCTTCATAATCAAAGTAGGTGTCAAGAGCTCTAATCCAATCTATAAGCTCCTCTGCATCCAGATTTCCCTCATAAACTAGAATGTCCATTTTCGGCTTTGCACCCATCCTAGCAATAGCTTTAATTAGTCGTTCATTTGCTGCATCTTCGGCTGCAACTTCCTCTTTGCACTCATCCTCAATTTCGTTGTCGAAATCACTGAGATCCCCTGCACTGGTTGTGCATCTTTGCACTGTCTCCATGTCCTCAAGTCTTGCTCGGAGATCACACATTTGTCTCTCCATTTCTGGATTGGTTACCTGCCTGCCTCTTCTTTGCACCTCCCTATCCTCTAGATCGGGTGACTGTATTTCTCTCCTGGGCGGCATGGTGAATTTTCCTCTTCTCTGCTACAGAAAGTGAAGAGTCTTTCTATGCTCTGATACCAAACCTGATGCAGGCACGCCCGCTCACATAGGATCTTCCTCTTCTCATGGCCCGAAGAACTCTTGAATAGCTCTTCTATTTCCTTGTCAGGAAAATTTGTACCCACAGATCTCTTCGCACGATCCCCCTTGCTTTACTTATCGGGAAATTGGGACTCGCAACTTCACGATGTCCAAGGTCGATCACTGGGCTCTCGTATCCCCAAGACCCGATGACCAGTCAATGTTGAATTTACCTTAACCCTGTCGGGACTTTCCGCTCTATTGCGACTTTGCTACTCGCGATATCAAGCACTGCGATTTTCCAACTTTCGATACCCGACGTGACGAAACTCCGACGCACACGTGCGAATTAACTTTTCCACCTCCCGTCACTTCTATCGGGACATCGAAATTCGTGGGAACGCGAATCCCGATGTCAATGGATTCGAGACTTTCTTTTTTTCGATCCCCGATACTGTGCCACTTGTCCTGCACTAACTCCTGTTGTGGCCCACACAACTCTTCCATCAGGGTATCACGTTTCACGACTCCGATCTGCAAGAATACTCTGTCCTCGAAAACCCCGATTCTTCAAACCCTAACTTTCTTAGATCCCTTGACACGCATCCTCAACAATGAATGGTTCTAGACTCGTTGGGATATTGCAGATCGCAATATCACAATTATTTTTGCACAAATTTGGAGCTTTGACTTGTGAATCCCCGATACACGAGATCACGTGTGGATCTGATAGTCCTTGTGACTCGGGATTGATGGCTCTGCCCCTCCTGAGATTTAAGTCTTCAGACGTTCTCGCCATAACCTCCTTGTACCTCTGCGATATCTAACGGCCCTCAGAACTTCACGAAATCTCCTTAGAGGATTTCGACCATCCGTTCTTCCTTTGATGATTCTATGAAACGATTGCGTTCCTCTCCACGAAACTTGTCCGCCTACTCGCAAGTTTGCGATGCTTCTTGCAAGATTTCAAGGCACTAACTCCTTGTGCTCCCCTCGGTGAGTATTCAAGTTTCTATACCTCCTGAGCTTCTTCACGGCTCTCAAGTCCTTCAGAAAAGTTATTGTGCGCACTCCTTGCGGTAAATCTTCAACAAATGACTAAGCGTTGAAGTCTCTCGACTCTTCACACTCTTGCAGCAACAGTCTTTCGATTCCTTACTCAGGTTCACAACCCTGATAATTTCACTTGGCCTACGCACTCCTTGCATGACTCCTATAAACCAAATTCACTTAGAGGAAATGAGAATCAAAGCTATCTCTATTTGAACCCTTCTATCAACATACTCCTTGTGGACGATTCGACTACACTCCTTGCAGGAATCCTCTGGCTCAAATAGAGAAACAATTGAAACTCATTCCTTCACCCTTTCAGACATCAATTCAACCATGAAGTCACATACACAACATATAAAATAAAATGTATAACTAGAAGCAAACATCAAATGAGCATAACATCCATGCAGAAAGAACAAACACATAACCATGAATTTGAATCAAAGCTTCTTCTATTAATTCAAAAGTATGTACATGGGTGTTCTTTTCATAGCTCTCTGCTTCTTCTTTCTCAAATGCTTTTGAATAATAATACAATGATACAATGAGGGTGTCTATATCCGTTTTCCCTCGATCTCTCTAAAGCTATCAAATCTAGAATTAAATTCCTATCTAACTGCATTAACTAGATTAAATGTCATCTATCTACCTAAGGACGAGAGCTTAAAGGCTCAAGGTCCATTACAATATACAAGTGTGCTTCATCTTAAATGACTTCAATTAAGATCGCGCACAATTCCAAAGCATTCTTTTCAAAATTTGTGCTGGCTTATCCAGTTGTCCTCCTCTTTTGCGCTGGCTCGCTTGATGAGTCGGCGATGCTCCTGCATCACTAACGTTCACACCACTAACGAGTGCCATGATCTGATTACGAAGTAGGAGGACCAGGTTCGTCAAAGAGGATCTAACTTCTTATCATCAGAAGGTAGGAGGTAAGTTGAAGGGAACGTACCCAGATTCAACATCATCACTCGCAGAGGAGAAAAAAATGGGGTAGATGTAGACAATCATCTCGAGATTCAGAGAGCATCCCATAAGGATGACATGTATGATCCTTTAAAATAATTTTTTTTTTGAAAGAGGAAATAAAATTGTTTACAAATGTATCTGCTTCAGAAATAATGAAAAACCCTCCTAAATGCATTCTACATCCCAATATTGCTTAAGAACCTGCATCACCACCCGCACTGAGGAATCCTGAAAACTTGAGAAGACACCCTGAGCAATACTAAAATGTAATTGACCTATGGTTTCACTTATTTTTTGAGATCCTAGGAGACGACCAAATTACTAAGAAGTTGCAGAATACCCTGTACCTAGTCCTGGGAGATGAGGGAACTCTAGAAGCCATCATAACCACCAAACTCCCTGAGAAGAATACACAAAGAGTACAAATAAGGAATGTGCAAACTGGAAAATAATTTAGGTTGGAAGCCCAGTTAGAGGACTTTGAAATTAAATATTTCATGTTGGACTTTGGCCCAGATGTCAACATCTTACCCAAAAAGGCTTGGGTGGCTCTATAGAAGCCTCAGTTAGTGTATTTCCCCATCCAGTTGAGAATGGAAAACCAATATTGCATTTTTTTCCGGTACGAAGGTTGGAAGATGTGGAGGTAGATGTTGTAGGAATTAAAATGATAGTTGATTTCAAAGTGATTGAGATCATCGGAGACAAAGATCACTACCCTTCCTTATTAGGAATTGACTAGGCCTATGACAATTACGTTTTCATTGACTTAAAGAAGGACACTATGACATTTGAGGGGGATTCAATAAATGTAGTTCAACCCTTAGATCCATACTTGGGGCATAGATATATGGAACTAGTGGATAATAATATGGACTCAAAATATCTTGACCAATTATACACCATAACAACTAGAATGAGGCCATATTATATTAACCCTACTATAGATGGATCTATAAGTTGTAGGAGTATACAATCAGCCAATGAGGACTTAGAACTAGATTTTGATAGCTGGAAGCAAGGTTCATATAAAATATTCTCAAGACATTGAGAAACTATAAGGGAAATGAGATGGATTGGAACTGAGTTAAGGAATCACCCAATGTATGATGGTACTTCATATTTGAACAACTTCCTCACTTACATATATGGCAAAGTTGCACTAGATCAAAGAATCTCATTATTTGATATAGCTTTGAATGATACGTCGACTAGATGGTGGTCCACTCATAGAACATTACTCTTGGATTGGGAGGATTCAAGGAGATCCATTCGATGACGATTACTTAGTAGTGATCAACTGACAAAATATATGAACATCGATTTTCATGGTACACAACTATTTGATGGGAATTCTAACCCCAGAAGGCATGTGGTGCACTGTGTAAAACCATGGTGAGTTGCGGAAGTACTGCCTCGACTATGGGTTCAACTATTTTTTCACTCGTTAGTGGAGATTCTGAAATCCTAGTACATACACGAAAAGATTACAAGACAAACAAGTTGTTGGAAAAACTTAAAATACAAATTTTGCATGGACTTCTCCATCACTAGTAAGTTCTTGGAGCTTCACTTGGTCCTTCAAAGATTTCGGGAGATGTTGTTTACTAATGTTTGTAAACCAAGATCAATCCCAGTGGTATGTTATGATCATTTCGATTTTCTTCAGTCCAATCGAGGCCGCAACCATGTCAGAATACAGTTAGCTTGTTGTAAAATTGATAAAGTCCTAGAAGAATCCAACGAAGTAGAATAACTTAGAAACCTAAATATAAAAAAAACTATAGGTACTAGAGAAATCCAAGATACCATACCCAATCATACTAGTAGCTCCTATAAGAATCCCCTAAAGTTTCAAAAAGTAAATATAGGGAGTGAAGAGCACCTGAAGATAGCTTCTATAGGACATTACTAGGATGAGCAAGCCATGACTGAAGTCCAAAGCCTGTTGCGGGTATATGAAGAATTATACCAAAAAGCATTCCCATAAATGAAAGGAATAAAAGGATCCATGGGGGAGATGAAGATTGAGATGAAACTTGATTCAATACCCGTGAAGAACATACCATATTGTCTTAATCCCAAGGTAAAAGAGAAGGTCAAAAGAGAAGTGGATTAAATGTTGGCAATGGGACTGATCTTCACGGTCGAAGAAGCATAGTGGGTTAGTCCCATAGTAATACAGAGAAAGAACAATACATAAGACATTTGGGTCTATGTTGACTATAGGAGTTTGAATTGTACATGTGTGCACGATATGTTCCCAACTCCTTTCAACGATGAGGTGTTAGATCAAGCTGCGGGGAAAGAAGCCTATTCATTTACAGATGGATTCTCAGGGTATCACCAAGTCCAAATTTCAGAACAAGACAAGAAGAAGACCACATTCATAACTGAATGGGGGTTATTCACATACAATGTCATTCCCTTTGGCTTAAATAATGCCTCTACAATCTTCTCTAAGATTTTTATAACAACATTTCATGACTTCATACACAAATTACTAGAAGTCTATATGGATGAATGGACTGCATACAATTTGTTGAAGGAGCATATAGGGCTATTACGATTGACTTTTAATAGATGTTGGGAATTACAAATACATTTGAACCTCAGGAAATGTATTTTCTGTGTACCGCATGAAAACCTTCCAGGCCACATTGTTTTTCAAGAAGGAGTCCTGGTGGAACCAACAAAAGTCATTATTATCATGAACATGTCGCCACCTATATGCAACCAGGAGAAGGGAATATGGATCACCCTATCTACTTTGCTAGTACAAAACTCTCTCAAGCTGAATGAAATTACACAACAACTGAAAGGGAAGGTCTAGCTATGATTTATGCATTGCAAAAATTTAGACACTACTTGCTAAGTTATCATTTTAATATTTTTATTGACCATTCTGCATTGAAGTATCTAGTCAATAAGTTGGTCCTTGAGAGAATAATTTGTAGGTGGCTCTTACCCTTTCAAGAATTTTCATTCGAAGTAATTGTCAATCCTAGAAGATGTAATGTAGGTCTAGACATCTATAAAGACTGGAATAAGGAGAAAGTGGAGGAGTAGTGGATGATCAACACCTCGATGCAAACCTATTTAGGATCGAAGCCATCCCAAAGTGCCTTGAAGACATTGTTTCCTTCCTTAGTTCGGGGGACTATCTAGAAAATTATTCCACAACTCAGAAGTGACACCTGGAGGGCCAAGAAGAAGACAACCAATTAATTTTTGGATAAATTTATAAGATGGGATTCGATAACATTCTCATAAGGTGTGTCCTAACTCAGGAGAGGCCATATATCCTATGGGAATTCCACAATGGGTTTGTGGGAGGAAATTTTGGAGATAACTCTACAACATAGAAGGTGCTTCAAGCCAGGTTATGGTGGCCAACATTGTTCAAATATTCTAAATCTTATGCTAGATCCCATGACATTTTCAATGAGTAGGAAAGCCATCACACTGAGACAAATTACCTCTTCAATCAGTTAGGCAACTACAAGAATTTGAGAAGTGGGTTTTGGACTTTATAGGACCAATTAATCTGCCCTCCAAGCATTCAAAGGCTCGATATATCATCACCACAAGAAATTATCTCATGCGATGGGCTGAAGTAGAGGCAGTTCAAGATTGTTCAACATATACAATGGCTAGATTTATATTTGGGAACATTATTGCATAGTTTGGGTGTCCTAGAATCCTGACCAATGATCAAGGTAGTCACTTTATTAGTAGAAAAATTACAACACCCATGACATAATTTATTATTCAACACCATAAAATAATTCCTTATCATCCACAAGATAATGCAATAATGGATGAATTCAACAATATTTTGGAGAGAGGACTGACGAAGGTGTGTTGCACAAACAAGGAGGACTAGGATGACCAAGTTCCAATAGTATTATGGGATTATAGTACCGCTGCAAAGAAACTACATAAGTATACCCCATTTCAGTTGGTCTATGGTAAATAAGTTGTTCTACCTATAGATTTTATCATCCCTAGTCTCTATATATCATACGCTACTCATATGACAAAGGATGAATTAGTTGCACAAAGGATTATAGACTTGTAGGAACTTGAGGAAGCAAGGTTTTTAGTTGATTTTCATCAATCAATGGAAAAATATAGGAAGAAATATTGGCATGATAGACACATTAAATCCAAGAGGTTTATGCAAGGGTATAAGGTACTCCTCTATGACACCCGTTATCATAGACATCCCTACAAGTTATGCATGCATTGGTTAGGTCCATTCCTAGTTGTTGAAATTCGATAGTCTCGTGTAGTCAAAACTGTGCAACTAGATGGTATCCTTTGATTAGGGTGGGTGAATGGTGCATGCTTGAATACCTACATTTCCCACACTTGATAGAGGGGATGTTACTCTAGTCCAAGGGAACTTGTACAATATTTAGATTTAAAGTATTTGTTGTAAAAAAAAATTGTTGTTGTTTTCTCTTCTCTTTTAGCTGTAATAATGTTGGAAGTGTGCACTTTGGCACCATGAAATATGTTTCATTTCAGGCTAATAGATGGACCTGTTAACACATGGAATGTTCAAGAGTCAATAGACTCTCCTAAAAGTTTGTAGCAATTCAAAAATAAAGCATGTGTCAAATATTTTTATGATTATTATTTTGTAAAAGTCTCTAATGATGAAATATAGCTTTCAATGCCATCACATCATCAAAAAATTATAAAGGATCATTTTCAAAAGGACAGTTTGCAATTTTCCATCTTCATTTCCTTTTGCAAGGAAAGAGTTGCAAACTCTTGGTGCTCTCAACTATTTCATATCATTTGCACTGCAAACTCCTTTTACATGGTCAAATTTTACACTCCGTGTATCTTAAATCTTATGTAGACCCAAGTTTCTTATTTTCATGTCAAAAATATCAATTTCATCCTTCCTTAGAGTCATCAATCTTCATCTGCTGCAAATTTAGTGCACTGCGAATTCACTATGCTACAAACCCCATGTTTTCCTCGCATGCAAAACTCTAGTTAATTTCACTTCTATTCGGTCCTGAGAAGCCCATTCTCATTGTAATATTAACCCTCTCCATCCCTCTACAAATTCAAATCCTGATGATCTAAAGCCTAGCCTAAAGTCTTGCTGCTACAAATTTTAAACTTTGCTATGAACTTGCTCTACTGCAAACCATTTTGTGCTGCTGTGAAAAGAGGCAGAGAGGACACCCTAATGTTGTAGTAGGAATTAACAAAGGTTTTTAAGGCTTCTTGCACAAATTTTGCCATAAATGATATGTTTTTAATACAAAATGACACCTACAGGAAAGTTAGTAGCGCATCCTAGGGAGGCATTGTGAACTTCTAAAATTAGAACACTTTGCAACAAATTAGTACACATTAGAGTCATATTTTTATCATAACTCTTAAATTTTGATCTGGGTTCTTCTAAAATGTTTTTTGGAAGTGAATCATAATATCGTTGACTTTCTGACCAAAAATAAGCCTGACCTAGTTCATCATTTGGGAGAAAAGTTGAGAAAATCACCTACAGGAAAGTTTGCAGAGAATCCTGAAATTGCGCTGCAAACTCTAAGAGTCTGATAAATTCGAGTTGTAGGAGGGTTGTTAACTATTCAAGGGTGTTCAAATGGTTTCCTAGGAAGTATTTAGACATGAGGGACATGTGTTCTATCACCATATCAAGCATCATGACCTGTTTCAAAATGAATTTTCACATTACACTAGATCCAAAAGAATAGGAGCTAGGTGTATTTTATGTTTCACCTTGTTGTAACAACTGCTAGAGGAATCTAATGAAACCACTTGGGATTCAACCTCTTTCGATTATAAAGGAATGATACACTACATATATAATTTTTTTGTTGATGAAGGGGTTTAGTTCATGATCCAAGAGAGGAGAGAGCTTGAGGAGCAGTTTAGCTTCTTATTTGTAAGCCTAAGGGCCTGTTTGTAATCACATTTTCTGCCATTAAAGATTCATGAGAGATTTTTATCAAATTGTATTATTTTATTTATTTATTTTTTCATCCTCTTTCTAGAATATATTGCAGGTATTAAATATCAATGGTTGTCCATGGGTAGGATAATTCATGAGCTACAAAATATTTGTAGTGATTGCCTCCTTTCATGATTTTTGTTCACGTATTCTTTTAATTCATTTTGCAGAGAGGATAATTGTTTGATGAATATTCTTCTTAGTTTCATATGATTCATTCTTCTATTCATCATTACATATCGCTTTTTTCTGGTATGCAACTTTATTTCCTTTGATCCGTAGGGCATTTTTGACTCCATGCCCAATGAAATGTCTCTGTAGACAACATGTTTCCCTCTTTATTGCTCTTTATTGTTGATCCACAAACCATAAAATTGATTTAATTATTCAAATTTTGATGGGTATTAGGATTACACCTACAACAGTTTAGGTGTTACTTCTAGTGATAACATTTTTGGCACCATTTCCCAGGACGAAGTTGAATATCTTCCCTTGGTTGTACAATAAAGATTACTACCACTTATTGATGGTGAGCAAGTATTGGTGACATAACAAATTGCAATTTTTCACCATTGTGACTCCACACATTTGAATAAATTTCTGGTGATTCAAATCAAGTTAGAAAACTCCACTGAGGAATGAGCTCAAACAAAAAATGAAAGGAAGACACAGGAAGTCCAGATATCAAGATATAATTTTTCTTGAAGAGCTCATATTATTTTTTATCAGGTAATTATTATCCTTTACTTTATATATCAGGAGAGTCATCCTTTTATTTTTTTACTCTGATTACCATAAGCCTACTACTATACATCCCTCTTTAAAATAAGAAGGTATGCATTATTATTACATAGTTGATGTTGATCCTAGACCTTCATCTGAAACATATGAGAACAATGTTTGTATTCAAATGCTTCCTGAACATGATCATCCCTGTAACCATGTGAATGACACAATTGATTCACCACTTCTCTGATCATAGTACCATCTTCTACCACCATTGTTGGAATTTGAAATCAATCCATTGAACCTCTCTTTCAACCTATTGATGTTCAATCCATAAAAAGAGAAAAAAATGTTTAAAACCTTAAAATTGCCATCTACTCTTCATCCTTACCCTCCCAAGTTTTTAGAATATATTCCTCTTTTTGTTGGAGAATATCATATTGTAGATGAGAAGCATTTGGAGCTTTTCAGAATGTCATTGACAATTTGGAAATCATGCATGAGGATGTTTTTATGAGGTTATTTACCAAATATTTGGTTGGACATGTTTCTTTGTGGTTTAAAAATCTAGAGGTTGGTTCCATTGGTTCGTGGGCCGAGTTATTTGGTGCATTTTCAAGGTACTAGGGAGACAAAAAATCTCTTGACCAATACTTAGTTGAGTTTTATGATTTGAAAAGAGGGGAGGATGAAGTTCTTTCTATTTTCAATAGGATATTTTATAGTTTTTATTGCAACATTCCTTTATATATATGACCTCCTGAAACTAGTACTAGACTGTGTTATGTAATATCTCTTCATCTAGATTTATCTCTCCTTCTCCTAGAAAGGAGGTTTGTCACCTTGCAATAAATGTTCAATGATGCTCAATAGGTTGAGGATAATATCAAAACCTATGGAAAATTTTCTGATCAAGTTAAGGATGAGGAGGGGAATGCATACAAAGCTGACAGTGAAGATGAACAAGAAGGATGACATGAGAAGGAGTTGGAAGAGAAGCATGTTGAGGAGCATGTTATTGTCTCTAATTTTCTTATTTATGATCTTCAAGAAGACTTTGGTTTACCTATATATTATGAGTACAATGAATATGATGAGAATGATTTCCAAAAAACATCAACAATATCCTTTCATCCATAAAATGATTCTTTTCAACAGTCTTATGAAATAATTCAACCCATTTATTATAGTTATGACCTCTATCATAGGGAAAATTGTGACTTAGTTGGAGGTAAGTCATTTCCCTTATGATTTTATTCCTTTGATCTTTTGAAAGAAAAATTTAAAGCTCATTATAGAGCAGAGAGAGTTGAGTTGCAAAATCACACAAGTTTTTTGGAACATAATGATACAATTATAAGTCAACAATAATATTTCCATGTTCTTAGTGATCCTATGGTTCTCTATATGGATAATTTTATTTAGGTTGAAATGCATGATAGGGAAAATAATCATATCGTTTCCATTTTTTATTAGAATGATGTTTCACTTGAAAACTTAGAACAATAACCATCAACATTTGACGAAAAGGATACATTGAAGAAAGAATCTTGTATGTTACTCTATACTTTTGAATAGGAAGACACTATAGACACATGTTGTCCTTTCCTTTTTATTGATCAAAAAGTGGTATTCACACATACTCTTGAAGATCCTTTTGAATTTCTATTGGATACATCAAAGAAAGAGACCTTTATGAGTTACCTAGAATTAGTCAGTGGAATTGGTTCTTCAAAGTGGATGAATTTTCAGATTGGATTTAATTTTCAATTTGAATTTCCATTAAGCAGGTTTTGCAAGGAATTCGATAAGTAGACGATCTTCTTGCATGGTTTCACTGTATTTTTTATTTCACTTGATCAAGCATCTCAGAGATCAGGTTAGAAGTAGGGGAATAAGCTCATCATAAGATCATTTTTGTTTCTTTTAGTTTCTTAGTTTGTAGTAGATAAAAAATAATAATCTATATCCCAATGGATAAGGAAATGAAACTGCAATGTTCTTGGCAGATCACAAGGATCGTGCCATCCCCCGTGGATCCAGAGTTTAACACATGGAATGTTCAGTAGTCAAGAGACTCTCCTAAAAGTTCACAACAATTTAAAAATAAAGCATGTGTCAAATATTTATATGATTAGTATAGTTTTCAATTATAATTTATATGATTTCCTTTTGCAAAAAAATCATTCTAGACTAATTGTTGATGTAGACTCCTAGTGTTGCCAACCGTTTCATATCATTTGCGATGAAAAACCCTTTTAATTGGTAATCTTATACAATCCTTGTATCTTAAAACTTATGCAGACCTAAGTTTCTTGTTTTCATGTCAAAAATATCGATTGCATACTTTCCTTCTAGTCGTCAATCCTCATCTATTGCAAACTCAGTGCGTTGTGAATTCACTGTGTTGCAAACCCCTTGTTTTCCTCACATGATTTTTTTTTTTTAATTTTACCTATGTTCGCTCCTGAGAAGCATCTTATCGTTGTAATATTAACCCTCTCCATCCCTCTGCAAATTGAAATCCTCATGATATAAAACCTAGACTAAAGGCTTGCTGCTACAAATTTTAAACTCTGCTACGAACACACTGCGTTGCAAACCATTTTGTGTTGCTACGAAAAGAGGCAGAGAGGACACCATGAGGTTGTAGATGGAAATAAAAAAGGTTTTTAAGGTTTCTTTCATAGTTTTGGATGTAACTAATATGTTTTGAAGACAAAATGACACCTACAGGAATGTTCACAACAGATAGTGCAGAGGCGTTGTGAACTGCTAAAATTAAAATAGTCTGCAGTAAATTAGTACACAACATATTCATATTTTTATAATAACTCTTAAAATCTGATCTGGGTTCTTCTAAAATGTTTTTAGAAGATGAATCATAATATTTTTGACTAGCTGACTAAAAATCAGCCCAACCTGTTCTTTGTTTGGGAGAAAAGTTGAGAAAAGAGGAAGAGAGGACACCATGAGGTTGTAGAAGGCATTAAAAAAGGTTTTTAAGGTTTCTTTCACAGTTTTGGCTACAAATGATATGTTTTGAAGATAAACGTACACCTATAGGAATGTTCACATCGGATCTTGTAGAAGCGTTGCAAACTGCTAAAATTAAAATAGTCTGCAACAAATTAGTACACAACATAGTCGTATCTTTATAATACTCTTAAAATCTGATCTGGGTTCTTATAAAATGTTATTAAAAGATGCATCATAATATCATTGACTTGTTGACTAAAACTCAGCCTGACCCAGTTCTCTGTTTGGGAGAAAAGTTGAGAAGATAACCTACATGAAAATTTGCAGCGAATCCTAAAATTGTGCTACAAACTCTAACAATATGGTAAATCCAAGTTGTAGGAGGGTTTCCACCCATTTGAGGGGGTTCAAATGGTTTCCTAGGAGGTATTTGGACATGAGGGACATATGTTTTATCACTATAGCAAGCAACATGACGTATTTTAAAAGGAATTTATCACAATAGACAAGATCCAAAAAATAGGAGCTAGGTGGATTTTCTATTTCACCTTGTTGTAACAACTCCTAGAGAAAAGGGAATCCAATGCAACCACTTGGGATTCAACATCCTTAGAGTAGGAAGGAATGATACAATATAAATAGAGGTTTTTTTTTTATGAAGGGGTTCAGTTCATGATCCAAGAGAGGAGAGATATTGAGGAGTAGTCTAGCTTCTTATTTGTAAGCTTGAGGGCCTCTTTGTAAGCACACTTTCTTCCATTAAAGATTCATGAGAGTTGTTTATCATATTGTAAGTGTTTTATTTATTTATTTTGTCATCCTCTTGCTTGAATATATTTCAGGTATTGAATATCAATGGTTTTTCATGGGTAGTATAATTCATGATCTGCAAAGTATTTGCAGTGATTGCCTCCTTTCATGATTTATGTTCAAGAATTCTTTTAATTGATTTTGGAGAGAGGATCACTACTTGATGAATATTTTTCTTAGTGTCATATACTCCACTCTTCTGTTCAAAATTACATAACAATTTTTTCTAGTATGCAAATTGATTTCCTTTGATATTTAGGGTGTTTATGACTCCATGCCTAATGGAATGTCTATGAAGATAGTCAACTGCCCTCTGATTCTCCCTCTCTAGTATGGGCTAACATTTCATCAAGTGCTATTGATGATGTGCTCACATGAACATGAAATTATTTATGCCAATATGGGAATAACAAAATGGGTGCAGTAACTAACTTTTGTTTCAATATGTTCAAACCCTTCTGACAATCTTCATTTCATTGAAACTTATCTTCTTTATTCAATAGATTCTCCATTGGGGTTGTAATATGTGCATATCCTTTAATAAATGTTCGGTAGTAACCTGTATGAACCAATGTTTTTCTCAACTGTCACACTGATTTAGGTGGTGGAAAATTAACAATTATTGCTATCTTGGTCGGATCAGTTAACAAACCTTGCTTGCACACCACATGACCTAACAATATCCCAAACGATGTACATAAAATACATTTCTTCAAATTTAATGAAATTTGATATTGTCTACATCTATCATGAATCAAACTTAGAGTTTCTATGTGATATTTCAATAGGATAAAGATAGTCCAATCATCTAGGTACACTTCAAGAAACTAATGAATAAATTCCTTAAAGGTTGCAACAACTAGTCTAGAAAAAAAAATGAGTGCATTCTTTAACTCAAACAACATCATTGTGTACTGGTAGCTTCCCCAGTACATCACAAATGGTTTCTTATTTCTTTCCTCCAGTGCAATGTTTATTTGATTGTATCCTAAAAATCCATCGATGAACGAATATGACTCCTACCCTCCTATGTTTTTCAATACTTCATCTATAATGGGGTTTGGGAACGGGTCATGCAAGTAGACATCATTCAACTTTGTTAGATCTAGAAATTTTTTTATACCTCCTGTTGTCTTATATTAAAAAACCATTGGGCTTACTCATTCTGATTCTGTGATGAGTTCAATTATACCAGCTTCTATCATCCCATCAAGATCTGCTTTGAATTTTTATTTGTACTTTTGATTTAATCTGTAAGGTATTTGTCTTACTGGTTTAGAATCTAGTTTCAATGGTATATTCATCTCACCCAATTCACCAATTATTCCCTTTATCTCTAAAAAGGTATTTGGAAAAATATCATAATACTCAAGAAGTAGGTTTGCAATATTTTCCATAGTCTCATCATTCCAATAATCACCAATTTTTGCAAATTTCGATTTCTTCTCCATGCCAATGTTCACTTTTCACACTCTTAAGGGCTTCAAGTATGCATCATATTCAAGTGTTGGACCTATTACATCATGATCCCCTTCCATCTATGATACATGTACATTTCTTAGGCCTTCTTTTTCTTAGTCATCCTAGGTAATGTTATAACATTCCAATAGTTCATGAGTTGTCATAGACTTTCTATGCGCACTACATGTATGTACTATTTCTACTTGTCCTTTATCCATAAAAAAATTAACTAAAATGAATTGTAAAGTTGTATATACTAAAGGTGACTCAGATTCAAAATTAAATGTTACCTTAAATTTTCAGGTGAGTTCTTCCAAGTATGGCATTCCTCTGTGCACTTCTAGTTCTAAATACCAGTTCATGGGAACTGTCTCCAGTGTATGTATGAACATGTGCATCCAATCCTAGTTCAACACTTTCCTCCAAGTTGTAATACATCACGCAACATGATCCTTTGGATCACTCATCCCTGTATACTTATGCATAATGTTCTATGTTCCAAACTTGATCTACATCAACCTTTTACAATGTTTCCAATCCTCTATCCCTTCCTTGTGGGTTTCCCACCATCTCGTGGGGCCTCTCTCAGTGAAACATCTAATGCTAATAACCTTTTTTGTTCGGGTATCTATAGCTTGAATTCATTGACAAAATAACTTACCTCATTTAATCCTTTGAACTTTGGTGTATCACATACCTCTGTTTTGATCCAATGTAATCAAAAAGTAATGTGTGAACACCTTCTGGTCGATAGTTCATGCAACGGGTTATTCCATTGTTCAATTCCTTCCTTTGACTCTGATGGGAAAGAGCTTATGCTTCTCCCACTAAGTGCACCATCTGCAGTGGGGTTGACCTAGTCATCCATGCGCATTTTCATATTATATAAGTTATCAATTTCCTTTTTTGCAGGATCCACATATTTTATTTCCTCCATAGGGTCGAATGGGACAATGACCTTTAAGCCTCCTCCTTCAAAAATAATCTTTCTTTTCTTCAGGTTTATAATTGCCTGAATATTGAAGGCCCAATCCAGTCTAAGAAAGGTTGGGTACGACTGACTTTTATCAAAAATCTTGATGACTTCAAAGTCATCTAGACTACACAATCCATATATGTTCACATGTACTCCTACCATTCTCTCGATCAGTATTATCTTATGCTAGCTAGCCAACCTCAACTAAACAATCGAAAAAAATGGATTCAGTTTCCCCATCATATCCCACTTTGTTCTTGGGAGAACATTGAAATATGATCCTAAGTTCAATATGAAAATATCCATGTCATATTCTCCTATCTTTTCACTTGATATGAACTCTATGTTTGTCTTCTTCTTGCGCAAGAATTGGTTCACTACTTTCTGTGTCATGGGTACTTCTTTGTCTCATGTACATTGATCAATCATCTAGCATAGTGAATTCAATATTTTTTCACCCTACATAAATACTGGAGGTGTCTTTGACATTGAAGCTATCCAATTTAGTCCTAGTATCCCCTTCCTTGTTTGTTGATAGGTTTCTTTTTATTTCTTTGGATTTAATGTTGGCATGGCATCATGTTCTTTCCTTGTTCATTGTTCCACTCATTTTCCTTTCTCCATTACATCTGACTTGTCTCTTGTTCCATCGCACATAATAGTTGTTAATCCTGGTTGATCATCAAATTCTTCAGTGGCTATCATATACAGGTTTTGGTTATGATTCTGATGTAAGGTATGATGTTGGTTTTTATTCCCTCTCTCCTACCACTTCATTATTATTTGAGGAAAATATTTTGTCACATGATCCAAGGCTCTACAATACATGCACATCATGCAAGTATTTGTGAAATCTCTTGCTAAATTTCCAAGTTGATTGTAGTTATAACAAATTATCGATCCTCTTCCTCCCAGACCTCTGTCGAAACCTCCATGTCCACCCTAATTAAAGCCTCTTGGAGTGTTTTACTATGGAATTAATCCTTCTTCTATGAAATTTTATTCTTATATTCTATACACATCTGAAGTGGGCTCTATCATTAAGTTGAATGTGCGATAGTCTTTCTCATCGTGTCCTGTTGATTTGAAAAACATACATAAATTTTTTATTGGGGTACTCTAATATTAATGGAGTAAGGGACAAGAATTTAGATTATTCCCCCATGTCTTACATATCTCACAATATCCCACTCCTCTTACCAATGATTTTGGTGCTCCTATGCCCATATATTAAGCGAAGGATGAACACTCTTCCTTCCGATGTCATTTTGTTTTACATGTTATACACCAAACATGTTTTCTCTTTTTCTTTTCCTTTGTTATATCAGATAACTAAATTCTCAACACAACCAACTATGACTATACCTATGTCATACCTCCTCCATCTCATAGAAAATATTCTTCCAATTTCATCACGATTTCCAACAATTTTCGATGTGATGTGACCTTCTTTTGTGTTAACATACATCAAATGTGCGAAAATAGGCCTACTATAAATTATTCTCGATGCTTCTCATTCAGAATCTGAAAGTTCAACCTACCCATTACATATTTAAATCACTGGTCATAATCCCACACTGTTTCATTCTGTAATTTCTTAATTTCCTTCAGTTTTGTAATATATTGAGATTCATATTTCAACTTCCTGAATTCCTTTAACAAATCTTGTCTAATATCTGCCAAATTTCTTGAATGTCCAACCAGTGTAGTTGTCTGAAAATTCATATACCATAGCAGTGCATGACCTATGAACTTCATGGCCAACTACGCAATATTCATCGATTCATCCTAGAAATTCTTCATAGTCCATATTGTGTCACATACAAACAAGTGTTACTGAGGGTCCCCCAACCCCGTTCCCTGAAACTTAGGGATTATCAACATATGATCTACTCTTTCCATTGTATTAGGTGTTTTATTTACCCTTGGATATGGTAACTCACTTTGGTTTTTTGTGATGTTCCCATGACTCTGACTATTGCTCTGACTTCCCCCACTTATTACAATTTATCTTGAACAAGTCTCAGTTCCTGCTTCAATTCTCAATGATGCACATGGAATCATGGGTTTGACGCAGATTCTGATATCATAATCACTCAATGGGGTCGTGGGTTCAATTGTCAATGACACACAGTAAAATTTTTATCCAGGTAGATAATGTGCTCAAATATCTTCTGTGTGAACCCTTGAAAAAGTCCCTCTTTGCAAAACTATAAGATTGGGTTCAATCTACTGCAAAATTTATAATATAATACCACATTATATTGTTCAACCATAAATATACTACGCAAGAAACTTTATTACCTACTATATTGAGTTATCTGATCAGTTCAGGAGTCCATTTTCTCAAAGATTCATTTCCATATCTCCCAGTGTTATCCACTAACCTTTCTAACCATTTAGTCAAAATAATCACAAATTAACCAAAGAAAATTTCATGCAGATATGTGAAAACACACCTTTGTAACCAATATTTTTCGGTGATCATAGGGTTTCAGTGATTCTATGGTTTTTTGTAACCACTATTCTTCAAATTCTTCCATATTCAGCCTCCAAAACATTCCCCTCAATTACAGTTCTCGATCTTGATAATGGAAAGAATTGTTGGCATACAAGGGGTATAGTTGGGGTTAATAATTTCAATACCAAAACAATCCATAGACATTGAACCTTTTGACATCACCTAAAGAGAAATTTAATTCTCACCCGAGGCATCGAGAGGGGTTGTAGGAACCAAGGTTGTGCAATGAAAACCATCTGCCGAAAAACTAGCCAAAAAATGGATGCAAAAACTACTAATTTGTTTGGCGGGGAACTTACCCCCAACACTTGCATAGGGAGGTTATCACCCCCCTATGAAACCCCCATATAGGGGGGATCCTTCCCCCTATGACCGCCTAGGAAGGATGGGGCTAGAAGACCCCGGTGTGATTGAAGAAATGTAGACACTAGATTTAGTCATGCAAATAATATAGCACATACCCAAAATTTTACCACTTGTTTTTTTCTTTGCATATAGGGGGTTACATGATTACATAGTCAATAATCCATGGTATCAATTTCCATATATCCTCTACACCAAGAGAACTTCTTAGTGGTCCCAAATTTTGTTAATGAATCTGCAACATTCTTCAAAGTGTCCATTATCATCCTCAACACCTTCTTTTCTTCAACCATCTCTCTCACAAAGTGATATTGAACATCAATATGCTTTGTCTTTGAACGAGAAACCAAGTTATTTTACAAGAATATTGCACTTTGAATCTCACAATATATCCTTATAGATTATTGTACCAACCCAATGCTTGAACAAAATCTTTGTAGACATACTACTTCCTTACTTGAAATAGGGGTTTCCATGCATTCAACTTTTGTAGTTGAGAGTGCCACTATAAACTGTCTTTTCCTCATCCAACTGATTGCTCCTCCAAACATGTTAAACACACACCCACTTGTATATCTTCTCCAATCCATATCTCCATCCCATTCTGCATCAACAAATCCATCCATGTACAACACTAGGTCCAATATTGGTCTTCTTTGGTAACATAATCCATAAATAGTATTTCCATTCAAATGCCTAAAAATCCTCTTTACTATTGTCCAATGCTCCTTACTTGGTTTTTACATATACTTTATAAAAAATACCACTATATGTTAAATGTCTAATATAGTACAGACCATTGCATACATCAAAATTCCAACCACATTAGCATATGAAACACAAGACACACCTTCTTCCTCTTCTCGTGTCTTGGGACATTGATCTGTAGATAAATTTACACCTATAGGAATAGGAACCTTGAACAATTTGCATTCCTTCATATTAAACCTATGCAATATTGTCTCAACATTTTTCCTCTGATTTAACTACAGTTTCTTATTTTCCCAATCTCTTTTAATTTTCATTCCCAAAATGAATTTTTTAGCACCAATATCCTTCTTGTCAAACTTATAGGACAACTAATTTTTCACATCATGGATAATTTGCTTGTCATTTCTTATCAACAACATATAATCCACATACGACACCAAAAAAATAATATGAACACCAACTAATTTTAAATATATGAATTGATCTAATTTTCTCCTTGTGAAGCAATTCCCAACATATAAGTATCAAATTTTTGATACCACGTCCTTCATGATTTCTTTAACCCATATAATCACGTTTTCAACTTGCATACCAACTCTTTGTTAATCCCTAATATTGGATGATTAACCCTTAATTGGGGCATATTATAATAGTAATGTTATTTTATTTATGTTGGCTTTATTGCGTTAGTTGTAATTATACCTCCTAGTCTCCTCTATATACCAAGGACACATTTTCATTATGAATCATCTTGTACTTGAACATTTAAGTGGGGTAAAAGGAGGTTTCCCCTCAAAGAGGCTTATTATCTAAAATTATCTCTTTTTCAAGGCTTTGAGTACTTTTTCTGAGGTTTTTCTATGCTATATTGATATTTGGTTCTTAACATATGGTATCAAAGCTCAAGGTCTTGGGGTTTCGCTGCTACATCTGAGACACCTTGGAATTTTCTCTATAACTATTTTTCTACAACGTTTTAGAAGGAAAACCTTGGAGGATATTTATTAGATGGATCAAGGTACATTGGGTTAAAATTTCAGCTCCTGAGGTCTTATACTTTCGGAGATACAACCTGTACAAGATAGGGTTTTGGAATCATCCTGAACTACGTCATTGTAGGATTTTCGCTATAATTTTTTTTTGTAATGTTTCAGACCCTAAAATCTGGATGAAATTCATAGACATTAGTAAGGTATATGTGGTAAAAATTTCAGATTCTGGGTCATCTTAAATTTGTAGATACACCCTGTGTAAGATAGGTTATCTGATAGTATCAAGAAGGTGCTCCAGGTAAAACAATCATAACTTCTTCCTAGAGTATCCAAATTGAGTGGGACTAGTTTCATTGGATCATGGATAGTCTATAGTATTTCTGGTATGAGTTTCAGAATTTCATATCAATTATTGTATGCGGGGAACGCTACACAAGTGAGATTTCCTGGAAAGCCCAAAAAGCGGCAAGTTGTGGGGAAGTTACCATAAATTCCACTTGGAACATCCAATTTTGAGAAGACTTGTGGCATTGTAGAGAAGAAATATCAGAGAACTACATACAACAGAATAAAGCTTGTCTAGCAGAACCACCCCAAAATCAAGGTTCAAAAGTGATACTTGGAAAACATGCCACCCAAAAAGGGAACTTCTACACCAAATAAGCCTCCAGAAAATCCTACTTGGACTCTTGATGAAGGTGAAGAAATGCGTAGGGAAATAAATGATTTACAAAATATGATAGTACAAAAATTTGAAATACAAGAGATGGAAGCTAAGTTGGAGGCAAAGATGGATGGTTTAAAAGAGGAGATCATGGAAGTATTGAAAAATTTCATAACAGAGAAGACACATGAAAGTGAAAATGCATCCCATGAAATTCATGATGAGGACATAAGGAAGGTGAATCAAGAATGGAGAAACTCCAAATTTGGGTTGGAGACCAACCACGTTCCTAAGATCGATATGAGGAAGTTTGATGGCAAGGACCCAATCACATGGATACTTCAGATGAAGCAATTATTTGATCTACATAATGTGCCACATACACAAAAGGTATGAATTTATTCTTTATATTTAGAACCTAATCAATTTGTATGGTATCGATGACTTTGTTCTCGCAAATCACTCGTCACTTGGACAATTTTCATAGAAGAAATTATAGGACACTATGAGGATACAAGGAGCAATACCTTCTTTAGCCAATTGATAAATCTCAAGAAAAAGGGTTCAGTTATCGAGCACATTGAGAAATTCCAAAGATTTAATATTAAGGTAACCGATATTACAGATGAGCACTTGATTGATGTATTCATAGGAACTTTAAAGGATAACATTCAACATGAGGTTCACCTTTGTGAACCCAAATCATTGGAGAATGCATTTAAGGTGGCAAGAAATGTCGAAAGTAAAAATATGTCTATGGCTACTAGAAGGACCAATCCTAACATCTATAGAGAGAACAATGATCCTTCTTCTAAAACACCTCAACCTACAAGGTTGACACCTCAACAATTGGAGGAAAGAAAAGCAAAAGGTTTATGCTTTAATTGTGAGAGCAAGTACAATAAGGGACATAAGTGTGGTGAGAAGAAATTATTCTACATAGATTGTGAAGAGGAAGAAGAAGAAGAACAAGAACCNAGATGAAAACGTAGAAGCAATTTCATTTGAAGAGTTGACTCCCACGATATCATGTAATGCATTGGCTAGAATTAGCACTCCTCAAACCCTCTAGATCAAAGGATACATCAAAAAGAAAATGGTAATAGTCCTAATTGATTCTAGAAGTACTCATAATTTCGTTCACTATAAATTAATGAAAGCTCTCAATTGTTTTGTATATCCAGCACCAAAGTTTCAAGTAATGATTGAAGATGGAGGAACTATCAATTGCTCAGGAAAATTCAATAAGATCAATCTTACTATGTGGGAATATGTAATGAATAGTCCAATGATTTATATACCCATGGGTGGTGCAGATGTTGTACTAGGATTCCAATGGTTACAATCATTAGGAACAATGGATTTTAATTTTCAAGAACGTTTCATGAAATTTTCATTGGAAGGAAAAAAAATTGAGTTTAGAGGTATCACAGGGAAAACTGGTAAGGTGATAATCTCTAATGGAATGAAAAAATTATTGAAAAAGGGGCATCAAAGCATTATTTCACAACTATGATCACTAGATGTTCAAACATCTAAGACATATATTCCTCAAGATCTCCAAGGGATCATTGATAATCATTCCAAAGTATTTGAAGATCTTCCCAAAGGTCTTCCACCCACTCGAAATCATGATCATGAAATTCGCCTAATTTCTGGGAGTGTTCCTCCTAACATCATGCCATGTAGATACCCTTACGCCCAGAAGAGTGAAATTGAACGCATGGTTGAAGAAATGTTAGAGGTTGGCATTATTAAACATACCCAAAGTTCTTACTCTGCACCAGTGGTGATGGTATTCAAGAAAGATAGCTCATGGCGCATGTGTCCATATTATAGAGAGCTCAACAAGATCACTATTAAAATAAGTTTCCCATTCCTGTCATTGATGAATTGTTAGATGAACTACATGGATAAATCTATTTCACAAAATTGGATCTTCATTCAGGGAATCATCAGATCAAAATGAATGGCGAAGATATCCCAAAAACAACATTCTGAACTCATGAAGGCCATTATGAATTTTTGGTCATGCCTTTTGGCCTTACAAATGCACCTTCCACATTCCAAGGGTTGATGAATTCCATTTTCAATCCCTTCCTTCGAAAATTTGTGTT
>ML791240.1:541821-564976 GCA_009831015.1 Picea engelmannii
CAAATGCACCTTCCACATTCCAAGGGTTGATGAATTCCATTTTCAATCCCTTCCTTCGAAAATTTGTGTTAGTATTTTTTGATGATATACTAATATATAGAAAGTCTTGGGAGGATCATGTGCCACATGTTGAGAAGGTGCTACAATTAATAAAGGAGAAACAACTATATGCCAAACCATCCAAATGTTTCTTTGGAGTAAAGGAGGTAGAGTATTTGGGTCATATTGTATCTCATGAAGGTGTCAAGGTAGACCTTAACAAGATTAAGGCCATGATGGACTAGCCGATTCCCAAAACATTGAAGAATCTTAGAGGATTTTTGGGTTTGATAGGCTACTACCGCATGTTTGTTCAGAACTATGGAAAAATAGCAACACCTTGAACAACACTAATTGAGAAGGATGCATTTTCATGGACTCCAGAGGCAACTGAAGTTTTTAAACAACTTAAAGATGTGATGTGCAAAGCTCCTGTCTTGACCACTCCAGACTTCACAAAAACCTTTATTATGGAATTTGATGCCTCGAGACATGGAATTGGTGTTGTCCTAATGAAAGAAAGAAGGCCCCTGGCTTTTGAAAGTTGACCACTCAAGGGAAAGAACTTACACAAACCCATTTATGAGAAGGAAATGCTGGCAATACTACATGCATTGAAGAAATGGTGTCCTTACCTAATAGGTAGGCACTTCAAGGTCAAAACAGATCATGATAGTCTTTAATACTTCTTGGAACAAAGACTATGTTCAGAAGAACAACAAAAATGGGCAACCAAGTTATTGGTTTATGATTTTGAAATCATCTATAAAAAGGGGAAGCAAAATGTTGTGGAAGATGCACTCTCAAGAAAGGATGAAGATTTTGAGGCCTTTCTCTGTGCTACCTCGATCATCCTACCTGAATGGATAATAGAAGCAAGGGATGAATGGAAGAATGACAAAAAAGTGTGGACTCGCATTCAAAGGTTGCAGCAGGATTTCAGTGCATCAGATACATTTACATGGAAAAATGATTTACTATGGTACAAATATCACTTATATTTATGTAATAACTC
This sequence comes from Picea engelmannii, assembly GCA_009831015.1. Classification (NCBI taxonomy): domain Eukaryota; kingdom Viridiplantae; phylum Streptophyta; class Pinopsida; order Pinales; family Pinaceae; genus Picea; species Picea engelmannii. The sequence goes on from ML791240.1 coordinate 542,876, forward strand.
CCAACTCAAACAAAAGGTACTATTGGAATTTCACACCTCTCCAGTAGGAGGGCACTCGGGATTTTTGAAAACTTACCATAGATTCAAGAAGGATTTTTTTGGGATGGCCTTAAAAATGATGTTCAAAGGTTTATGGCAGAATGTTTGGTTTTCCAACAAAATAAGGTGGAAACAATTAAGACCCTGGGTATTTTACAACCATTATCCATCCCAAGTCAGCGTTGGGAGGAGGTTTCCATGGATTTCATCACAGGGTTACCGAAGTCTGAAGGAAAGAGTGTCATCATGGTGATTGTTGATATACTGACCAAGTATGCACACTTTTGTGCACTCTCTCATCCCTTCAAATCTATTACAGTTGCCACGACATTCATGGAGACAGTTCAAAAGCTACATGGAAGCCTAAAGATTATTGTAAGTGACAAAGATCCCATCTGCACTGCACATTTTTGGATAGAATTATTTTCTTTTTTGGGTACTCAATTGGCTCATAGCTCATCCCATCATCCTCAATCTGATGGAAAAACTGAGATAGTGAACACATGTATAGAAGGCTACCTTCATTTCTTTGTCTCTTATAAACAAACATAATGGTTCAAATGGTTACCCTTGGTAGAATGGTGGTATAACACTTCCTTTCATACTGTAACAAAAATGACACCATTTATGACACTTTATGGATACCACCCTCCTTCCATCACTTCTTCTCTAAAATAAAAATCTAAGGTTCAAGCAGTGGAAGATCACATTGAGAATCAACAACAAGTTCTCCAAATATTAAAGGACAATTTGACCATGGCACAAAATCGCATGAAACAACAAGCAAATCAACATAGTAGTGAAAGAAGTTTTGAAGTAGGGGATTGGGTGTTTTTAAGTCTACAATCATACAAACAGATGTCCCTCAAGCAAGCCAAGAAGTATAATAAGTTATCACCAAAGTACTATGGCCCTTATAAGGTGTTGCAAAAGATTGGTACTATGGCATACAAATTGGAGTTGCTTGCATCTTCACGAGTACACCCAGTTTTCCATGTTTCATGCTTAAAGAAGGTTATAGGAGATAAGATCCCAGTTCAAACTGTATTTCCAGAACTTGATGAGGAAGGAAAAATCATATTGGAGATTGAAGCCATCACTGACACAAGAATTCGCCAGCTAAGGAATAGATCCATTTCAGAGTATCTCATTAAATGGAGGAAACTACTAGTTGAAGATTCCACTTGGGAAGATAAGTCTTTTATACAGAAGCATCCAAAGTTACTCAAGTGTTGTGGACAACACTTGTCTCAAGGGGAGGGGCATGTTAAGCCCTAATATTGGCTCATCACCCCTTAATTGGGGAATATTAGATTAGTAATGTTATTTTATTTATGTCATCTTTATTGCATTAGTTGCAATTATACCTCCTAGTCTCCTATCTATACCAAGGAGACATTTTCATTTTGAATCATCTTGTACTTGAACATTTAAGTGGGGTAAAAGGAGGTTCCCCCCTCGAAGAGGATTATTATCTGAAATTATCTTTTTTTCAAGGCATTGAGTACTTTTTCTGAGGTTCTTCTATGCTATATTGATATTTGGTTCTTAACACTCTTTCTTTCCCTTCACATCAAATCCTTCTGGATGCTTCATGTAGATTTATTATTCCAAATCCCCATGTAGGAATGTTGTCTTTACATCCATCTTTTATACTTCAAAATCAAATGCAACGACAACAAATAAAAAAAAATTAATTGAAGTTAACTTGGAAACAAGAGAAAAAATATCACCAAAGTCAATTATGGCCTTTACCTGGGAATAACCTTTTGCAACTAACCAAGATTTATATTTCTCTTCTTTTCATTCTTCATTGAAATTCTTCTTAAGAACTCATTTTCTACCAATGGGATATCTTCCAGTTGGAAAATCCACTAGATTTGAAGCCTCATTGTTGTCCAAGGTTTCCATTTCTTCAATCATGTTCTTTTTCCGAAGTTTTCCATCCTATGAATCCATTGCCTCCCTAACATTTCTTGGATCATCTTATGTAATAAACAAATAAAAGTTTGAATGGAAATTAGGTGGAGTATACCTTTTTGGTTTCCTTCTTTCCCAAACGGATCTCCTCAATATTGGGTTATGAGAATCTTCTTCTTTTGATTCTTGTTCTACTATAGAGTCGGATTCATCATCCTTCAACTGAAACTCTATTTTCTCAGGTTCTTCCTTCCTTGGTAAGACTTATTGTTTGAAAACACATTTGATATCTCTAAATACCACATCTCTGTTATACACTACCTTCTTATTTTATGGGTTCCAAATCTTATAACCTTTAAGACCATATTTATACCCAATGAATATACATTGTTTCATCCTTTTTATCTAGCTTAATCCTATTTTCGTTTGGAACGTGAACATAGGAATCACAATGAAATAACATAAAATGTGTGAGGGAGGATTTCTTGCCAGTACATACTTCATGTGGATTATTGTCATCCAATGCTGATGAGGGTGATCAATTAACCAAGTAACATGTAGTACCCATTGGCTCGACCCATAAGTATTGTTTTAATCTAGCACCATTGAGCATGCACCCTTATTTTTCCATCAACATCTCTTTCATCCTTTATGCAACTCCATTATACTAAGGTTTATATGGAGTAGTATTATAAATTTCTATACTGGAATTATTACATAATTATTTGAAATTATTTCTGCAGAGATCTCCACCATTATCCTTCCTCAACAACTTAATTCTTTTCTTTGTTTGATTCTCCAAAAGGGACTTAAACTCTTTAAACTTATCAAATATTTCATATTTATTCCCGAGGAAATATATCCAAGTATTCCTCAAGAATTCATCTATAAATGAGACATAGTATACAAATTTTCTTAGTGATGGATCCGACACAGGTCCAAACACATCATTGTGCACCAACTGTAAAATTTTATCTTCCCTCATTTCACCATGGGGGAATCTTACCCGATTCTAGTTTTCATATACACAATGTTCATAGAAATAAAAATCCAAATAAAAGTTAGATATAGGTTCAACCATACCTTTACCATGAAGTAGTCAAAATCCCTTCTCTCTGATATGTCCCTGTCTTTGATGCCACAACATATTCTTTTCTATAGAGACTATAGGATTTTTTTCTTCATATTGAATCTAAAGAACAATGGAACTATTACACCCATCACTAATAGTGCTTCCATGTAGATTATACATGGTTCCGCACTAAAAACCCTTTAGTGACACCATTTCACCTTGATCAATCCTATAGGTTTCTTTCTCAAACACTATTTTTATCCCTACATCGCCCATTTTGATTACAGATATCAAATTTCTAGACAAACTTGGGATGTCTAGAACACTAGGGAGTGTTCTAATCCATTCATCCATGAGATTAAACTTGAGTTTTCTTCATCCTATGATTTTGGTTTTCAAGTCATCACCCAGGAAAACATCACCTCCATCATACCTTTCATATTTTTAGAATCACTCCCTATGAGGAGTCATATGAAAGGATGCACCTGAGTGAACTATCCATGCCTCATGATCAACATGTGTTCTTGAGGAAGCCAACTACACATCCCCTCCTTCTTCTGAGGAGGTTTTTTCTTCTATAGAAGGAGCATTGTCATATCCCTTCCCTCTCTCAACACTTTTTGATCTACATTTCTTCTTGTAGTGCCCTTCATTTCCACGTATCCAACATATCTTTACAAACTTTTCAAGAGATTTAGATCTACGCTTAGATTTAGATCTCCCACTTGAGGACTTGTATCTATTCATTTCCTGGGAGTGTACTCTTGTAAATAATTCATATGTGTTATGTCATTCCATGGTATTCCGCCCCATCTCCTATGACAACAAGGATGAGACCACATTATCGAAACTTAAAGTAGTTGTATTACTACCTATGGCCATAAATAGACTATCCCACGAGTCTAGTAAAGAGAAAAATAAACTAACACACTTGTATTCATTATAAATATTAATATCAATAGATAAAATATGACTTACCACAATATTGAGGGCGTTCATATTATCTTTCATTGAGTATAAATATTTCATCCTCAAGTTATATAGATTCTTCTGTGGGAACCGTTTATTTACTAGGGACTTAGACTGATACAAACTCCCCAACTTATCCCATAATTCCTTGGTTTCAATTTCCCTTGACACATTTAGTAATAATAAATCTAAGAGACGCAATTGGATTGTCCTCTTTACCTTTCGATCCAAAATTTTCCAGTCTTTTGCTGACCTTATTGTAGGTGCAATATCTAGATCTACCATGATCTAATGATATTTGTCTACCAACAAATATTCCATCTTGATCTTCCACAACTCTAAAATTTAACCATTAAATTTCTCGATCTCTATTTTCAAACTTCTCAGCATTTATTTTCACCTGAAGAATCAATACCATAGATCTCCCATTATATCAAAGCTTAACACAAACTCGAGCCAAAACCCTGACCACAACGGTGTCCCCTTGAAGACAATAATTTCTCTGATACCAAATGTAGATTTTAACCTTGTACAACTATTTAATATAAACAAATTCTCAATAAAAACAAAAAATATACAATGGTGCACACATACACACATTACACACAAATTTTTACCCTGGAAACCCAAACTGGGAAAACCAACTACCTATTTAGAGTCACACCTCTAATATTGTATTCATCATTTCTTCATTGTTTACAAAACAATACAATATATAGGATCCCACACTATTCAAAACCCCTAATCCATTGACCCGGATTAGTCAACAACCCTAATTCCTTAACCAGAATTAGAAAACCATCGGTGAAAACCATGTGTTGGAAAAATGCCCCAAAAATGGAAAAATATATTTTTACCCTAGAAATCCAAATCAGGTATCTAGTGTCTGTGTATCACAACCCCTCCCCTCTAACCCGCCCACACATTCAACGCATCATAGACACTAGATCTAGTCCTGGAAATAATATAACACATACCTAACATTGAATGGAGGTTCCACTAAATTTTATATTGAACTCAAGGGTGCTTCCCTTAATAGCTTCAATGCCTTGGCTTTGACATTTTTAATGGATTTTCAGCTACCCATTTGGTATGATATATGAACATAGTTCTTGACATCCTTGGTTTTGGATACTTCTTCCCACATATATGATAACATCCATGATTGGAGATGACAATGTAGGCTCATTGAGACTCAGATTCCTAACCAAATCCTTATGGATTGGTTCACCAAGTATCCTTTTCCACCCATTTCCAAGGATGTATCTATGGGAGGGGTAGTTACTAATGAGCATGCCATTTTATGTGCCCAACATTTGGAATTGATCTACTCTTAGTCTGTCACATTATAGGATACCATCCCACACACTCTGAGGATGTACACATATCTACACAAACAAAATCTAAAACCCCAGGCCGATGGTGTGGTGGGTTTTATATCCAATGTCTTAGTGGATCACTCAAGAAGATAGTTAGGCCAATTGATTATTTCATCTCACCCGTGAGTTTGTATTTCCACCACTCAAACTAATCAAGTCCCTATTCAAACCTTTAAGGTTAATTTGGTGTAGTCCATAAAAATAAATAATTCTTAGCAACCTAGAGGAAAGAACAAGAACAATAAAAATAATTCTCCTAATGAACTTGGGACTATGAAAGCCCAAAACAAATGCCAATGTATGTATCCATGATAATAATAATAATAATAGGTTCCCCTAAAATATTTGAGGGGAGGACCATCCTACTCATTAATGTCAAAAAATGGATGAAATTCATAGGAACTTTGTGCAATAGAAAAATCCCCAACAACCTTCTTTTTTGAAACATCTATTTTCTCCATAACCATAACAAATGGTTTGTACAAATCATGGCTCTCTGCAAAGGGGAATAAAATGTACCACTTATTTTTAGGGTTCATCCTTAAATAGTCACATATTCATGTGTGACAAAAGGGTATCATTGCAAACTTTATCCTGAAACTACGAAAATCCCGAGGTTGGTCCTACGAATAAGGATAAACTAACCTATTATTAGAATGGTGTCCCTATTCATATAGATCATACATAATTTAAGATAGTGCTATGCGAACCCAAGGGTTTTATTTGATGAAAAAATCACAATCTCGATGTACAGAACACCAACAACTATAACATTGTGGAATATTTTTCCAAGGAACCGTGTGCCATGTCTTATATCAAATTTCTACAAAGATGCCTAACACAACGTAAGGCCTCATTGTAAAAAATAAGCAGGGTGGATCCCTTAGAGTCCAATTTTATTATGTTTTACTTGGGCCAAGTTAAGAATAGGCCCTCCCACCAAATTTATTTTCAAATCCAAGTAATACCCCATAGGAAAATGATTTAATGAATGGTTGTTGATAGAGGATCCTCCATTTGTATCATATCCATATCATGTTGGATAGTTATCAACTCTCCAAAACTCAAACCATATAACACCATGATTAAGGAATTTGATGGACACATGTTTTGACCTCATGGTATCATCACCACTGTAACACCCTAGGTTTTGAACCCCCATTTTAAATAATGTATTGTTACAATGCTGAGAGGCATGAGTGCCCAAACAATTATTAAAGCACCAGTGTGCCCAAGACATGTAATGCTTTTATCATTATTAACAATAAACACATCGTTGACTACTATATGGACAAGTAATAGATTTATAGGGGGCTATGATTCCACAAGAGAGGGGGATTGATGGGATAATTGTTTATTTCTATTTTAATTACCCTTTTGTCTAAGGGAGGGGATTGGTTACGTGAGCTTATTGGGGAAGGACAGTAGGTTCTTGATTTCTCCCGGAGGTTACTTAAAACTTCCTTTGGTCTGATGTTGGGGTTCAAATGATGGCTTGTTCTCTGATTCCATGTACATTCACTCATTTTTCCCTCACACACTTACCCATCTGTTGATCCATCCTCATCCACATCTTTTCTTGGCAAACTAAAAGGAACTGCTAAAGAATTAGTCACATGATAGTTGGATGTAATGGTCGTTGGTGAAATCCAGCCATGACTTGGGGACTACATGTCTGATATGCATTGGCCTATGCCCTGGTTTTCTCACAACTGTGAGTTATGAGAGTTCAAACAATGAGATTTTGGACCAGCTGTGTTGGAGGCCCTAGAAAAACGAGAAGGACTTCCTGAGGGACTCCGTGGCAGAGAAGGGTGGAGGTCCATTCTCTTGGTGCAGTATAGGATGGGTAGAAGAGAGATGGGTACTTGGATTGTTTTGGGTGTTGGGAAACTTGTGAGAGCTTGAGAGATGAATGGTTTGGGAACCCAAGTACACTCTAGAAACTTCCTTATGGATTCATATCCCTGGCTCAGGGGTGACACTGTTTTTGAGATTTGGAATAGTGGTGTCTACAGTTGGGTGGAACATCCTTGGTTTGCAGCCAGCTGGTGTCATCTTTCATAAAGATAAGTTCTCTCTGTTATGGTATCATTTACATATATATGAATGCATTTTCCGATGTATATTTAATTATCATTAATTGAATCTTAATACTATGCATACTTGCTGACTACTGCTATGCATGTTGTTAAAGTCTTTTCTTTTATGCATCCTAAATTTTTTAAAAGGTATCGATAAGAGAAATAAGTCCAAGGGTGGGATTGAAGGTATTGTACCTCGGCCTGTGGGTGGTTGGGTATGTTATAGTTTGGTATCAGAGCTTCTGGTTGAAACATTGGGCTGGTATGGGCCAGGTCTCATGGTTATAGATCAAACTCTAACCACAAAGTTGAAAATCTCAAGAGGAATGGCATTGCAGAATCTACACAAGATATAGAATGTTAGAGACCTGTGTAATGGGTTCGAGGGATCATGACAATCCCATTTGAATTTAGGAGAGATCTACACCGTAGGATCAAGAGAGATCCAGGATCATTGGATTGGAGGAAAGGTGAACATGGGTCATCTAATGAAAAGGAAGAAAAGGGTTAAGGTCACCACCATTAGATCCCATTGGAGAGACAGGTGGCATAAGATCCACAAATCTAGAAGTTTGTGGACGAGGAGGAGGTGAAATAACTGAAGTAGATCTTGACTGTCGATCACCAAGAGGTACATGTCAGCAAATCAGTAACTTCGGAGAAATATGTTCAAGAGGTTTTAAGTTGAGATTTGAAACTCTCGAAGTCCGGAGAGCCAGAGAGCTAAAGTAACTCTTGATCATTTGATCATTCGAAATAGATCTCAACTGCCATCTCGTGTAGAGTAAATCTCAAGCGTCGGATCGTCTGAGGTGAATCTGAGTCATCCGATCCAGAAGAGACGTGGCGTAAATCTGTGGATTTAGGGTGAAGGCCTGAAGTAAAACTCAACTCTCTGATTCAAGAGGAAATGCAACAGAATCCCATGTACTTCAATAAGTTTTTAAATTTTAGATTTCCAAAGTCTGAAGGCCTGAAGGAAGCCTCAACCCGTCATATTAATGAGGACATGTGGTGCAGATCCATGGACTCTGGATGAATACAAGAAGTGAATCTTAGTTTTCTGATCCATGAGGACACATGGCGACATATTGGCTAGTTCAAGAATTCAGATTTCAAGAGAATGGGAAGTGTGCTAGTATGAAAACTCTCAAAGTCCCGAAGCATGAAGAGTCGAAGTGATGGGGCATGATGACATCACCTAGAGGTGATGTGGATCCCAGAATTCCTGAAGTGCTGTGGCTTGTATACATCACCGAGGATGACGTGGAGACATGGGATGTGTGCCATGTGTTAATAAGTTTTGGGCATTTGGAGTATTGAAAAGTCAGTTAGAACATGACACATAGAACCCACCTAATTGGGCCATGTGTCCAATTCCAGTATTTCACCACGTGGTGACAGATCGTGTAGTCCAAAGACTGAGCACTCCAAAGGGGAAAGATGTGAAAGGTTGTGTTGGGTTGAAAACTCTTGAAGGCCGTAGTACATGTCGACTGTTGATTCTAGAAGACACACGTCGAAGGATCATGAACTTCGGGTGAAATCACTCTAGGAGAAAGTGCAGGAGGAAAGTTTGAATCTTCCGAATCCCAAAGAGACAAAGTGATTCACAGTCACTGATTTGTGGGAGGACACCCATCGACAGATCATGAACTCTGGGTAAAAGCGTTCTGGGAGGAGGCAAGCGAGGAAAGTTGAGACTCCTGAAGCACAGAGTCCCAAAGTGGATCTCTATTGTTGATTATGAAAGAGAATGAGGACCGTTGATCTGGTCCTAGCTGAAAGTTATGAACTCCCTAAGCTCTGGGAAATTTCTTTTTCAGTGAAATGCAAGGTCATGGCCTTGTTCATATGCAGATTGAGAGCTGAGGGAAGGAGGGTTAAGGGACAAATCGATTGTCTTTGAGACAGAAAAGTGCTAAGGAAGGATTTATCCGCAATCACCTAGGAAGATTTTTTGAAGGAAATGCCTATGTAGGATGAAATTCCACATCAGCCAAGGATAACATGACATTGTTATTTCTGGAGAATGGGGATATGATCTTGATGAAAAAAGCAAAATGAAAATAAAAAAGTGTAGCATGGTTTGGAAATTTTGTTTATCATATGCATAATTCTAACAAAATGGTCACTTGCACATTTTGCAGAATTAAGGGGTCTAAACACATCAACTAAGGATGTGTATTGAGGAAATGGAAGAAGGTGAGGGGGCCTCCAATCATCATAAGGAGGACGAAGGCCATAATACCATAGTTGGTAATGCAGAGATAGAGTCCAAAGGACCCAATGGAAAAGGAGAGTAGGAAACATTAATAGAAACAATAAGAATCCTGAATATGCAATTGCAAAGCTACAAAGCAGACAATGAGAGACTGATGAGATAGAAAATTTAGATAAATGATCGAGTTTTGCAGAGCTTAAATCAATTGCAGAGGAAGACAAAGAAGGTATCAAACTCAAGAAGAGAGGAAGAAGGAAGGTGCCATGAAAGAAGGGATGATCATGGAAGAGTTGGTTATTCTAGAAGTGCCAATAGAGCTCATGGAAACCACCCACATCCTTACTCAGAAGGAAATTTTTATGCATCAGAAGATCTTGTAAGAAGTCCAGAGGTGTATCCTATTAGACACCAAAGAAGCAAACATGAGGTAGATAGTTTTCAAGGAGTGTTGAGGAAGCTCAAGCGACCTTCCTTCGATGGTGACAGAGAAAGGGAAGATGATGTTGAAGCATGGTTTCTTGGGAACATGAGATATTTTTTCAGTTGCATAACCATTCATCAAATCTAGAAGCTAGGATTTCCACCTATCATTTAGATGGGAAAGATGGAATGTGGTGGGACCAACTGAAGCAAGTGGAACATGTTAATGAAAGTAGGATCACTTGGAAGCAGTTCAAGAAGTACTTCTAGAAGGAGTACCTCTCAGAGAATTTCTATGAAAAGAAAATGCAAGAGTTATTTAAACTCCGATTGGGAAGCATGACTATGGAAGAGTACGAGAAGAATTTTTTGGGATTGTTAACATATGTCAGGTTCATTGGTGATGAGAAAGTGGAAATACAGATATTTCTAAGTGGACTACCAACCTTTTATAAGGAAAATATCAAGTATGATGAACCCAAGACCTTGACAAAGGCCATCAGGAAGGATAAATACCTGTATGATCAAGTCCACAGAAGATAACCCCTATAAAAATCTTGGAAGGACAAGAAAAATGTGAAGTCCAATCAGAGGAGGAAAGGATTCAAACCTTCCTTCAATAGGAATGAGCCTAATAGGAATCATCATGATTAGTATGCTAAGGGAGATTCCAAGAAGGAATATTCCTTGGGAAAAAAAGGAAGACCACCAATCCAATTTTGGGGATGTAAGGAAGATCACCTATACAAGGATTTCTGATTTGAAAATAGAAGGCTGACTTGTTATTCTATGCAAGCACCCCCTACTTCAATAAAATAAACCTTACAGGACCTTGCTTCATGTGTTAAAATATGCAAGATAGTTTATGTGTTAAGTTCATGCTTCTTCCTGTCAATGTATATGTGTGAGGAAATGTTATTTTAAAAGGTTAATTAGGTGCTATAAACCAATACACAACAACCTAAAGTGCAACAAACAACACAACAAACTCACAACAATAACAAGGTGATAAAGGAGTTCACCCCTCTCTGGGCTACATCTCCTTGAGCCTCCTTCAATGGACTTGGCTCTTTGGGATTAGTTTGTCAAATGTTATTTTACAAGCTTCTTCTCACCTACAATGGATTTACAGACTGTACCATTGGGTTCCGAATACATAAAAACCCCAAAAATGACTATTAGAACTCTGAAAATGGATCTTGTCTCATCCAATCATGACCTCTTCTACAGGTGGCCTTCAAGCTTCCCTGAGCTTCTCTGTGGCAAAAACACATGTAAAAGTCTTCCAATGGATATGAAACCTATCCCAATGTGTTCATAGCATAATAATTAGTCAAAAATGACTATTCAGTCACAGAAAATAGACATGTGCTCATCTGAGCAAGGCCTTAAACAATGAGGGCTTCAAGCTCCCTGGAGCTTCCTCAAAATTCAATGGTGAAAAAACCTGAAAAATAAGTCTTCAAATTCCTATGAAAACCGTACCAATGGACTCAGAACGTCCAAAAACCCCTATCTAGGTTTTTTCGGCACCTCATTTGGCCAAAAACTCAAGAAGTTAGGCCTCCTGCCATTTTTCCCCCTTCTTGTTGTTGTCTCTGGTTCGCCATTTTGCACCTGTGTGAGAGTAACCTGGCTTCTGGACATTTTCCGTGCCTAAACCCAACACCCACGTGCATTCCGAAATTGGTGCCAAAATGTCTCACCATTAGCGAAATTAAATCCCCCAAGGAAAGAGGTGTTGGGCGCATGGGGGCCATGTGGCCACGTCCCAACGCGAAAATAGGCCCCGTGGCCTTTGAATGTTGAAATATTTGCGCCGAAGGTCACATTGGATGGTCATATGGTAAAGGCATGTGAACAGGGGATAACTCCATTATAAAACAAAAAACTCCCCGTGCGCACAATAGGTTAACGGTCATATGTAAAGCCATACAACCACGGGCTGACATTTGAAAACCCCCACGCCATTTTACAAAGGGTCTAATCGTATGTATAATATAATAGAACCTCGGGTTATGTTTAAAGCACCACCTATGCGTGCTATTCACCAATAGGCATGGTCATATACATATAACAAATCAGATGACCACGGGTCGGGGCTAAGCCCCGGCCCAACCCCCCGCCAATCATTCCAATACGCAAATTTAAATACATTAAAACACACATATAAAATAAGAACCAACGCGTGACGCATTGGTTGGTTGGATTTTGTTAAAGCTTTCCAAGGTGGGTAGAGGTCTGGGGGTCGAACTCCATGGACCCATAAAACTTTTAATAAACTAACCAATAGACCAAAAGCCAATAAACGGGTGCCACGTGGCAGTCGTTGATTGGGCCACGTGGCACCCTACCATTTGCCAAAAATGACGCCACGTGTCGCAAACAAATTCGTCCAACTGCCAGCTATTCACAAACTGCCACATCAACATTGTACGGTCATCATACGGACTGTACAACCCTACCACGTCACCACTGTACGGACTGTACGGATAGGTACAATCAGCATTAATTTTTTTGCCTATTTGCCTTGGCGAACAGATCGTGATATCTTATCCATACAAACTCCGTTTGAGAAAGTAAATATACCGCCGGAATCAGGAAGATGAGACGGACGCAATGGCACCATTTTCATTGCATTCCGAGCACTTTGAAATTTGAGCAAATTTTGATCCCCTGGTCCAGATTTTGATCACACCTTCCCACTGAAAGGCTTTTGGACCCACAAAAGATTACGATTATCTATCTGAGCTTCAATACTCTTCTGCTTTCAAGTTCTATCAACTGATTCTACTTGAAAAGTCTTTTTGACAATCACTTGGATACTTTGACATGCCTTGCATTGCAACTGACTATATCCCTCAACCACTGTTTGTTGGCTGCTGTTGACCCACTATTCTCTCTATGCTTAGAAGACTGCCAACCTTCCCACTAAGAATCAAGTCCCTCTTGTGAACTCTTTGACGTCAACAATCCTCTCTCCAATGGCTTCAAAACTTTCCTGTGACATCTTGTCACAAGCCAAGAAAACCATCAATCTTGAAAACAATTGACATAAGACTGAAAATGATGACAGCAAAATCCTTTTTGCTCTTCTAACAAACTGTCGCATCTTGTGCTTCATCAAAGAACATGTTTTTTTCCTCTATCTCAATGTACTCAAAATTGACTTACAAGCCAACATACACCATTGACTAAACATAAGTCGAAAACATGGTCGACACAACATAGTCGTCAAGACAATATCGACACAAGTCGAAACTCATGTGAAACATGTCAACCTTCCAAAATGAAAAGTCTAAAAACATGATAAACAATCATGCTACAATCATGAGTCACTAATGATGACTATCATCAAGTTCATTGTTTATGCACTCACAAAACCAAATGCATGCGCATAGCTCTTCAACTCTCCTTCCAGTATAAACATAGGTACTTAAACCCAAAACATGTGGGTACTAAAGAGATGAATATGAAAAGTGTATATGGCTGTAACAAATGAGCAACACACCCCTCTTTTACATGTTCTTGACGAGGTGGTATAACACAAGTATGCATTCAAAAGTAAATGCATTCACATGCAAACTTGTATCTTACAAGTTATGATAACTGCTGCAACTTGTCAAACTTCAACAAAATGAAAAGATAAGGCTGAAATGTGCATCTTCTGCAAAAAAAATGCAAGCCTTACTTACTCAAGAAATCTAACCATTTCTTACCAAGCCAACTCAATGGTGAATTTTTCTGCTGAAAATCGTCCTCTTGTGAATCATCTTGACTCACATCAATGATGGAATCTCCTCTTCCATTCTTGTCAATCTTTTTATCCAGCTGCTTCTTGTGTTGTGGATGAGAAGTTGGATGCAATGTCCAACATTGGTCAATGAGATGACCCCTCTTCTGACAATGCGTGCAAATCTTTTGCATGCTCTTTTCAAGTTGCCTTTGCTTGGAAAGTTTCCTGAAAATGGTCAATCTTTAACAACATTTTGAAACATGATGGTTATATAAACCACAATATGTACATGGACTTTTTCTTCCATTTTTACATGAAATTTTATCATGCTTAACATAATCAAAAGAAACTGAATTATAGGCAGATTTATACCTTGAACATTCACCTTTATCGCCCCTTTAGGAGGTGAATTTGAAGAGTTACAAGCTCTCTTTTGAATACCAACACATCTGTTCTTGTCCTCATGGCTGTCACAACTCTTTTGTTTCACACATTTGCATTCATCTTGAACACAAGTTTTGCATGCTGAAGAGATTGAACTTTCAACAAAAGTTCTTGAACTTTCACCTTTATAGGCTTCTAGAGGAGGTGAACTTGAAACAAAATTTGTTCTTGAAACTTTTCCCATTGTCTCCTCAACTTTGGAATTTGTTTCATCAATTTGTTCATAACCAAGACCACAATACTTGGGTCTCTCTTCAACAACAATATGCTCAACAATGCCTTGTGCATGCTTGCCTAACCCTTTACCTTCATAGCCCATTTTTAACAATAACTTGGACCCTATTCCTCTTGTGTGATTTTCAAAAACACCAAAACATTATTCTTGAGAGAAATTTGAAGATAGATTAACATTACATACCTCATGTTCATGCATGTACTTGGTAAGTGTTTCCTTTGCCTCATGGAGTTGAGTCTCCATCTCATGCAGCTTTTCAAGAAGTTGGTCTTTCTCCTCCTTCATGGCCATCAACTCCTCTTGAAGGACAGTGCTCTCTTCTCTATCTTTCCACAACTCTTGTACCATCTCTTTCATGGTTAGCAATGCCTTAAACATGTATTTGTCAAAGAACTGAGATTTGGAAGATGTATGAGAACTATCCATGTTTGAAGCTTCCTCCATCCTTGCAAGATATCAAACTTCAACAAAAAACTTGCACAAATACCAACAGCTAAATATCAAGCTATCATTGGCAAATACATGAGAAAAACAAACTATGCTCTGATACCATCTGATCTGAAAATAGAAGTCTGACTTGTTATGCTATGCAAGCACCCCCTACTTCAATAAAATAAACCTTACAGGACCTTGCTTCATGTGTTAAAATATGCAAGATAGTTTATGTGTTAAGTTCATGCTTCTTCTTGTCAATGTATATGTGTGAGGAAATGTTCTTTTAAAAGGTTAATTAGGTGCTATAAACCAATACAAAAAAACATAAAGTGCAGCAAATAACACAGCAAACTCACAACAATAACAAGGTGATAAAGGAGTTCACCCCTCTCTAGGCTACATCTCCTTGAGCCTCCTTCAATGGACTTGGCTCTTTGGGATTAGTTTTTCAAATGTTCTTTTACAATATGCTTCTCACCTCCAATGGATTTATAGATTGTACCATTGGGTTCAGAATACATAAAAACCCCAAAAATGACTATTAGAACTCTGAAAATGGATCTTGTCTCATCCAATCATGACCTCTTCTACAGGTGGCCTTCAAGCTTCCCTGAGCTTCTCTGTGGAAAAAAAACCTGTAAAAGTCCTCCAATGGATCTGCAACCTATCCCAATGTGTTCAGAGAATAATAATTAGTCAAAAATGACTATTCAGTCACAGAAAATAGACATGTGCTCATCTGAGCAAGGCCTCAAACAATGAGGGCTTCAAGCTCCCTGGAGCTTCCTCAAACTTCAATGGTGAAAAAACCTGCAAAAGAAGTCTTCAAATGCCTATGAAAACAGTACCAATGGACTCAGAACTTCTAAAAACCCCTAGCTGGGCTTTTTTGGCACCTCATTTGGCCAAAAACTCAAGAAATTAGGCCTCCTGTCATTTCCCCCCCTTCTTGTTGTTGTCTCTGGTTTGCCATTTTGCACCTTTGTGAGAGTAACCTGGATTCTGGGCGTTTTTCGTGCCTAAACCCAGAACCCACGCGCATTCTGAAATTGGTGCCAAAATGTTGCACCGTTAGCGAAATTAAATCCCCCAAGGACGGAGGTGTTGGGCGCATGGGGGCCGTGTGGCCACGTCCCATCGCGAAAATAGGCCCCGTGGCCTTTGAACATTGAAATCTCTACGCCGAAGGTCACATTGGACGGTCATATGGTAAAGGCATGTGAACGGGGGCTAACTCCGTTGTAAAACACAAAACTCCCCCCGTGCACAATAGGCTAACGGTCATATGTAAAGCCATACAACCACAGGCTGACATTTGAAAACCCCCGCGCCATTTTACAAAGGGTTTGATCATATGTATAATATAATAGAACCTTGGGTCATGTTTAAAGCACCACCCGTGCATGCTATTCACCAATAGGTACAATCATATACATATAACAAATCACATGACCATGGGTCGGGGCTAAGCCCTGGCCCGACCCCCCGCCAATCATTCCAATATGCAAATTTAAATACATTAAAACACACATATAAAATAAGAACCAACGCGTGGCGCATTGGTTGGTCGGACTTTGTTAAAGATTTCCACGGTGGGTAGAGGTCCGGGGGTCGAACCCCATGGACCCATAAAACTTTTAATAAACCAACCAATAGACCAAAAGCAAATAAACGGGTGCCACGTGGCAGCCGTTGATTGGGCCACGTCACACCCTACCATTCGCCAAAAATGATGCCACATGTCGCAAACAGATTCATCCAATTTCCAGCTATTCACAAACGGCCACGTCAGCACTGTACGGTCATCGTACGGACTGTACGGCCCTGCCATGTCACCACTGTACGGACTGTACGGACATGTATAGTCAGCATCAAAATTTTTGTCTGTTTGCCTTGGTGAACAGATTGCGATATCTTCTCCATACGGACTTCGTTTGAGAAAGTAAATATACCGCCGGAATTAGGAAGACGAAACGGACGCAATGGCACCATTTTCATCGCATTCCGATCACTTTGAAATTTGAGGAAATTTTGATCCCTTGGTCCAGATTTTGATCAATTTCCCACACAGAAAGGATAGAGTGAAGACTGCCAGTGTTTCATGGAAACCTGCACAGGAGACCTAGCTAGAGTATACACAAACAAAACTTTTCAAGAAAAGGAAGAGAGATACACAATGAATAATGATAATCAATGTATATTATGATCTTATCAATGAATGAGTGATATTCACTCATATAGGCATTGACATCCTATAATTAGGAATGCATGAATAATAGTGATGGTCTAAGATTAGAAATTCTAAAATAGAACTAGTCATTTAACTCCCACTGAACTAGTGTTACTCCCATTGAACTAGTGTGCCGAAAATAGAAATTTCTCCAACACCGCCCTTAAACATCACTATGGAGTAAAACAAAATGAGTCTCAGCTACTAGGCCATTTTAGGTACTCATGTACAATGCAACTAATGAACACTAAATAAAAATGAGGAAAGAGGGAAAACTACGTGGGAGCAACCCCCCACCTCAAAGGATAATGTATCAAAAGAAGAAAAGGCCGTTTCTAGGAAACTGTGTTCTTCACTGTAAGACGATCCTGAAAAGTCTAAAACTTTTGCTTAGTGAATGTCTTGGTGAATATGTCAGCAGTTTTTTCAGAGGAAGGACATAACTATAAATCAATGATCCTGTCATGTACTAAATCTCTGATGAAATGAATGTGGACCTCAATGTGTTTGGTTTGCTTTCGCTGTACTGGATCTCTTCAAAATATCAGTGTACTCTGATTGTCACACCATATGATAGTCAGATAGTGAAACTAGATACCAAGCTTGGTAAGGAAGTGTTGAAGCCAAAGTGTTTGAATGACACAATTGACTACTCCTCTGTACTCGGCCTCTGTGGAAGATAAATCAATGGATGATTGCTTCTTACATGACCAAAAAATTGGGCTTGACCCCAAACTGAGAGTGTACCTAGATGTGGACCTGCGATCTATGTTATTACCAACCCAATCTGAATCTGTGAAGCCTATGATATCTAATGCACAACCAACTGCATAGTGAATCCCATAACTCATGGTTCCCTAAACATATTTGAGGATGCACTTGGAAGCCTTCCAGTGTAGATCATGGGGTTAATACATGTATCTAGAAACTACTCCTATCACATATGAGATATATGGACGGGTATGGGTGAGATAAAGAAGACTCCCCACCAATTGTCGATACAAAATGTTGTCCACTAATGGTGTATCCCCAACATCCTCAAGTCTGATCCCAGATAAGAAGGGTGTAGGTGCAGACTTACAGTTTGTCATGTGGAATCTATCTAGAAGATCCCTGACATACTTAGCCTAATAAATTTTGATTCTGAAAGAATCCTGACTGATCTCAAGAGCAAGAAAGAAGTGTAGTGGACCCATGTCCATCACAGAGAACCTGTCATGAAAAACATCTTTTACAAAAGAAATGGTTGAAGTAGAGCTATCGATGATCAAAATATCATCAACATAGAGTACTAATATCATCACAGGGTTAGTAGTCCTCATCATGTAAACATTGGAATCAGATTTACATCTAACAAAATCATGTGAAAGTAAGTAAGAATCCATATTTTCATACCATGCTCTAGGTGCCTGCTTGAGGAAATAGAAAGACTTCTTCAATCTACATACTAAAGAAAAGTTTTGAATGAATCCCTATGGTTGCTTCATGTAGATCTCCTCTAAAAGGTCAGCATGAAGAAAAACATTCTTCACATCCATCTAGTGAAATTCTCATCCTTTGACCGTTGCAATGGCTAGAGCCAAGCAAATGGAGTCCATCTTTGCTACAAGAGAAAAGGTCTCATAATAATCTATCACATGAATATGATGAAATCATTTTACGACTAATCTGTCTTTGTACCTTCTTACCTGACCATTTACTTCTCTTTTGGTCTTGTAAACCCATTTTCATCTGATAAGTTTCCTCCCTGGTGGAAGTGGAACCAGATCCCAAGTTTGATTCTCTAGGAGAGAGTCATGCTCCTGCTGCATGGATTCTTTCCATAGTGGATTTCCAACAAACTCACTATAGGTATGTGGATTATAAGATTGAACCATATAACAATGCATGGGCATCGTTGGTTCAAAATATGAAAATACATGAGAAGGATCCACATGATGAGATAGATTCCTCCTCGAATCCAATGGATCCCCTATAAGGTTTCATGCTTTCTGAAGTGTGGATTTTGCCCACTTAGGAATTTTCTGAAGTTCTGATGTTGTCTCCTCATTTGGCTATACTAACTGCTCATCTTCATCTACAGAATCCTCTGAATCTATGTCTGAATATGTAGCATCTGAGTGTGTGGAATCATCATCTCTGATGTTTGGAACTGATGGAAGCACAAGAGTCTCTTCATGTATCACTAGTGGTGCATGCGAAGGACTCTCCTCAAATTGAACAATGCTCTCAATGATGAATTGGTCTATAAAGGGATCAATCAATTTGTACCCCTTCACATCATCCAAATATCCCACAAAGATCCAAGGTGTTCTCTATGGAGCTAATGCCTTCCTCTTTTCAGAAGGAATATGGGACCATGCTCTAGATCCAAATATGCAGAAGTGTGTGACATCTGGTTTGTCACCTGTGCAAGCGTCAAAATATGTCCTATCCTCAACATATTTTTGAGGTGCTCTGTTTTGTATGTAAGAAACACATTTAAGTGCCTCAACCCAAATCTTGGAAGGAAGTGATCTTACATGCAACATACAACTGGTCATCTCTTTGAGAGACCTGTTCTTCCTTTCAACAACTCCGTTATGTTGTGGAGTGTATGGTATTGTGTGTTGCAACTAGATACCAGCTTCACGACAAAGATTCTGAACATCTTTGTTGATATATTCCCCCCCATTGTCTGTATGGAGGATTTTGATTTTCTTCCCAGTTTGTGTCTCTACTAGAGATTTGAAGTCTTTGAGATGCTCAAAAACTTCAGACTTTTGTTTGAGAAAATAAACCCAAGTATAACATGAGTAATCATCAATAAATGTAAGAACATGCCTTTCTTTGTTGATGGACGGATGTGGAAATGGACCCATGAGATCACTGTGAACACGCTCCAAGGAAGAGGAGGCTCTCCTTTCCTTTCCCTTCTCAAATTTATCTTTAGGATTCTTTCCAAGAATGCATCCTTCAAAAACCCCTTCATAAAATTGAATGTCTGGCAAGCCTTTGACCATTCCTTTCTTGGAAATTCGTTGCATGTACCTAAAGTTTAAATGACCAAATATCTCATACCATACTCTACTACTATCATTAGCATGTGTAAGTAGAAAAGAGGATTCATAGTCAATAAACTTAGTGAACTTATAAAAATGTGATTTGTGATCTACCTCACCAACTGCAATAATGGAATTGCCATGCATGTCAAGTACAATAACTGAATCTGATGTAAATTCAACCCTTTTACCTGTTTGAGTGATCTGATACACTGAGAGTAGATTTATAAAAAGGTTTGGAACATTTAATACATTCTCAAAACTTCCATTAGGGAGTTCCACTCTTCCCTCTCCTGCAACTGCTATTGGAGTATCATCCTCCATGAGAATAGGAGGTCCATAGCATGACTCAAAGAAGTAAAAACTACCTCTTTGGCTGCCATATGATGCGGTGCACCAGAATCTACAATCCATGAATCAGATGAGAAATTAATTGCAAGTAGAGCATGATGATTACCTTTCTTAGGCACATGGTCTTCTTCCTTATTCTTCTTGGATCCTTCAGGAATGAAGTCTCCAAGGTTATTCTTTTGAAGTACCTTTGTCATAATATCAATATGCTTCTTCATGCATGTGGAATCTGTAAGTTTTAAACCTGTGAAGTAAAGCAATGCATATAGATTCTTAAGAAATACAGAAATTAATCAATGGCTCATACACAGAGTACACAGAGATTTTTACCAGAAACCCTCAACTGGGAAAACCTTTCTTATTTTCATTATCCTGAATTTCACCATTCGCCATACAATATATACAATGATTTTAGGTATTCCGTAGATACCAAAACCCTAATCCCTTAATCTGGGATTAATTTACAAATTAGCTAAAAATAGAAAAATCCACTAAAAATAGGAAAAACCGCCCAAAAAAAGGGATCGTCAGACGTAGTTGTCGTATCTGACGCACCCACACACACACACGTGCAAAGAATATAACACACACCCAACATTCTCACACTTGTTGTTTTCTTTGCATCCAGGGGTCTAGGGGATTATATAGCCAAAAATCCAGGGCAGCAATGCCCATTGTTACTCTACACCAAGAGAACTTTTTTGTGCTCACAAACTTTGTCAATGAATCTGCAGCATTCTTCAAAGTGTCAACCTTTTCCAGCAACACCTTCTTTTCCTCAACCATGTCTCTCACAAAGTGATACTGAACATCAATATGCTTTGTCTTCAAATGATAAGCTGGTTTCTTTGCCAGGAATATTTCACTCTGACTGTCACAGTCTAATATCACTGCTTGTTGTACCAACCCAATACCTGAACACAACCTTTGTAACCATATTGATTCCTTTCTTGCATGAGTGGCTACCATGTATTCAACTTATGTAGTTGAGAGTGCCACTACAGCCTGTCTTTTTCTCATCCAACTGATTGCTCCTCCAAATAGGTTAAACACATACCCACTTGTAGATCTTTTATGATCCAAATCTCCAGCCCAGTCTGCATCAACAAAGCCATGTATGTCCACCACTCTGTCTAATCCCGGTCTTCCTTGGTAGCAAAATCCATAATTGGTGGTGCCACGAAGATACCTAAAGACCCTCTTTGTTGTTGTCCAATGCTCCTTCCCTAGTTTTGACATATACCTACTCAAAACTACCACTGCATGTGCAATGTACAGTCTAGAACAAACCATTGCATACATCAAACTGCCAACTGCACTGGCATATGGAACATGGGACATGTTCTCTTCTTCTTCCTATGTCTTGGGACACTGATATACATATAACTTTACACCTATAGGAATAGGAACCTTGACCGGTTTACTTCCATGCATATTAAACCTCTGCAATATCGTTTCAACATATTTTCTTTGATTCAACCAGAGTTTCCTATTTGCATGATCTCTTTTAATCTCCATTCCC
>ML791240.1:574835-592425 GCA_009831015.1 Picea engelmannii
ATACCAAGGAGACATTTTCATTTTGAATCATCTTGTACTTGAACATTTAAGTGGGGTAAAAGGAGGTTGCCCCCTCAAAGAGGCTTATTATCTGAAATTATCTCTTTTCAAGGCGTTGAGTACTTTTCCTGAGGTTTTTCTATGCTATATTGAAGTTTGGTTCTTAACACCTTCTTTGACTTTGGATTTAATAACTCCTTTCATTTCTTCTTCGATTTATGATTTGATGACCCCACTAGAAAATTTGGGTCATTTTGCGATGGTTATTTTGACGCTATTACGACGTTATGTCGTTGATATTGCGATGAATATTGAGTCTCTGAAACATCATTTTATGGCACGTGGAAATTGTGATGAACTTGAATTAAATTCGCAAGAGTGATGACCCGTGATAAATTCTCACAATTGCGACAAAAAAGAAATATCGTCGCCAATACGACAATATAGGCAGACTAAGTGAAACCAACAATTTGTCTCAATTGAGACGACCATTGCGACGACAATTTTTGTTGTCTATATAGAAAATGTGTCTCAGTGATTTTAATTGTTGTCTCACTTGCGACAACAACATTTTTTGTTTTATATAGTGAATTCATCGTAGGAACGACAACATTTCTTTGTTTATATAGAAAATGCGTCGCAACAATTTTTGTTGTCGTCTCACTTGCGATGACAACCTTTTTTGTTTATATAGCGAATGCATCATGGAATGAAAAAAATTATTTGTTTATATAGCAAATGCGTCGCAAAATTTTTTATGGTCATCGCAGTTGTGACGAAAACATTTTTTTGTTTTATATAGCGAATGCATCACAGGAATGACAACATTTTTTTTATATATAGAAAATGTGTCGCAACAATTTTTTTTGTCATCGCACTTGTGACGACAACATTTTTTTTGTTTGTTTATATAGCGAATTCGTCGTAGGTATATTATTGTCATCGAAATTGCAACGAAAAATATTTATTTAAAAAAAAAAAAAAATATTTTAGTTGGCAATATTAATATTAATATTACCATATTAATATCTATCAATAGAAAACATTGACATTATTTATTATTTATATTAATAACGTCTTTTTCATGGGGACTTGGTGTTTTTTCCAACAACCAAGCAAAAGCTTATGCACTTTGGAAAGGATTGAAAATTTCTAAAGCTTCATGTGTTCAATAGTTGGTTGTAGTGATAGATTCAAATACAATCATTAACCATATGGAATTCATTGTGTGCTAAAATAGTCTCATTCAAGGTTACAAGGTTACATATAAAATAAATAATTCAATATAGAAGATGAAATACTCAAAGAGAATGTGTCTAAACTGAAATATGTGCTCGGGTGGTACAACAACTATTTGATAATACTTATTTCAATAGGTCAATGACAATGTATGGCTTTGATTTAAGATTTTCACATGGTGTATTTTACAAATACAAAATAGTTAAATAGTAATTAGGAGTTCTGACTGCTTCAATGTATGGTGATGCAACCCACCATAAAAAAAAAACATGAAGGCATGAGAGGCACTATGATTCCACTATAGGGGAAGATGAAACGGGACCTATGGGAAAATAAATCCTCTATCTCCAAGGTCATTCTCAGAACTCATATTATTCTACAATGTGCCTTAAATGAATCCATATACCTTCTTTGACTTATCAACCGATCCTTGAATCTATGTAAGATGTTGGTGGGGAAAGTCTTTTTACATAATAATGGGAGCATGGGTTGAGTACAATCTTCATGCCATGGGAAGTGTAAGAGTCCTAAATTCTACTATTTATAGGTAATGTCATCCATATTTTCCACCAATGATATCATTGTCATTGACTCTAACATTGTGGGAATCACTCTAACATTAATTATTTACATATTTCATGTTTTATTCTCCATTTCCAACCCATACTAATTTGGAAATTAACCAAAATCAACATCAAGAAGAGGAAAATTGTAGACTTTGGATCAAATATAGTGGTTGTAGGTGAGCATATAGGATAGGGAATATAACAATTCATCATTCAATATCCATTATATACTCTTTATATCCTTGAGAGACAAATATAGTTCTTTTAGGAAACTCTTAGAAAGAATATAATAGATCAAACTCTTTCTATCCATACTAAGGAAAACTAGAGAGAATAATATATCTAAAGGAACATGAAGTACATAAAGTGAATATATTCCTTATGTTGCATGTTGTAGTGGAAGAGAGTTCCTTATCTATCGTAGGATGAATCAGATTCTTGTAATCCTTTATGTTGAGAAGGCTAGGTAAGAATGTGAGTAGAAAGGTTGGGATGTGAAATATATAATCTTATTGCTTGGGGTTTTCACCAAGGTGGCCTCATAGCCTAGGTATGTGGTGGTATCTACACTAGATGGTTGTCGTTCAATGGGAATTTTCTCTTACATGACCAATCTCTTGGACTAATTTTTGTTAAAAGATAAGTCTCATTTTTTTGTTTATCTACATGGAAAATTACTATTACTCCCAATCATAAAAAAATTATGTGTTATGCATGCTATGTGTCATTTTTTTTTTTTTTTTTGAATTTAAGTATACAAGGAAATGAGGGAAAATTTCATGACGCAAGAGAAAAAAATGATTTATACCTTTTCAGAAATGTGTTTTGGATCATGGAGGTGACCACCCTTCAAACCTACATTTTTCAAAGACATTAAAAGGTTAAATTACTAAATAATAGCTAAACCTCTATGATGAAATAACCATGTACAAGAGAAAAGGAAGGCTACTAGGTGGGCTTGAAAGAAGAGAACTCTTATCTCCCACATAAACAATACATAAGATAAGACGCCATCTAAAACTTAAGTGCACCACTATCGAAGGGAGTTTTAGCCTTTGGAATAAATTGTGCAAGAAGATTAGATATAAAGTCTACCTAATAAAATATCATCCCATGCTTAAGCACCCCATGCATAATCAAAATCCATATTAACCATATGTATCTAGTGCATCATATACCATACAAGAGGTTCAAGAGAATTGCTAAGGCTTGAAGTTCTCATAAGAATGGAGGGAGGCCATGAAGCCTAAGGAAATGGTTGGATGATATGGAGTTCATTATAGTTTAAAATTGCTTAAATATTTCTAACCTACAAGGTTACATATAAAATAAATAATTCAATATAGAAGATGAAATACTCAAAGAAAATGTGTCTAAACATAAATATGTACTCGAGTGGTACAACAACTATTTGATAATACTTATTTCAATAGGTCGATGACAAGGTATGGCTTTGATATAAGAGTTTCACATGGTGTATTTTACAAATACAAAAAACAATCCTAAGACTCCAACACAACACTAATGACCTTCACTCAAATAGTTAAATAGTAATTAGGCCTTCCAAGTGCTTCAATGTATGGTGATGCAACCCACCATAGAAAACAGATGAAGGCATGAGAGGTACTATGATTCCACTATAGGGGAAGATGAAAGGGGACCTATGGGAAAATAAATCCTCTATCTCCAAGGTCATTCTTAGAACTCATATTCTTCTACAATGTGCCTTAAAGGAATCCATATACCTTTTTTGACTTATCAACCAATCCTTGAATCTATGTAAGAGTTTGGTGGGGAAAGTCTTTTCACATAATAATGGGAGCATGGGTTGAGTACAATCTTCATGACATGGGAAGTGTAAGAGTCCTACATTCCTCTTGTTATAGGTAATGTCATCCATCATTTCCACCAATGATATCATTTTCATTGACTCTAACATTGTGGGAAGCATTCTAACATTAATTCTCTACATATTTCATGTTTTATTCTCCATTTCCAACCCATACCAATTTGGAAATTAACCAAAATCAACATCAAGAAGAGGAAAATTGTAGACTTTGAAATATAGTGGTTGTAGGTTATCATATAGGATAGGGAAGATAACAATTCATCATTCACTATCCATTATATACTCTTTATATTCTTGAGAGACAAATATAGTTCTTTTAAGAAATTATTAGAAAGAATACAATAGATCAAGCTCTTTTTATCCACACTAAAGAGAACTAGAGATAATAATATATCTAAGGGACCATGAAGTACATGAAGTGAATACATTCATTATGCTGCATGTTGTACTGGAAGAGAGTTCCTTATCTATCGCAAGATGAATGAGATTCTTGTAATGCTTTGTGTTGAGAAGGTTAGGTAAGAATGTGAGTAGAAAGGTTGGGATGAGAAATATAGAATCTTATTTCTTGGTTTTATCGCCATGGTGGCCTCATATCCTAGGTTGGTGGTGGTATCTACACTAGATGGTTGTGGTTCAATGGAAATTTTCTCTTACATGACCAATCTCTTGGACCAATTTTTGATAAAAGATAATTCTCATTTTTTTGTTTATCTATATGCAAAATTACTATTACTCCCAGTCATAAAAAAATTATGTGCTATGCATGCTATGTGTCATTTTTTTTTACGATTTTTCATTTAAGTATACAAGGAAATGAGGGAAAAATTCATGACGCAAGAGAAAAAAAAATGATTTGTACCTTTTCGAAAATGTGTTTTGGATCGTGGAGGTGACCACCCTTCAAACCTGCATTTTTAAAAGACATTGAAAGGTTAAATGAATGAATAATAGTTAAACCTCTATGACAAAAAAATCATGTACAAGTGCAAAGGAAGTCTACTAGGTGGGCTTGAAACAAGAGAACTCTTAGCTCACACATACACAATATATAAGATAAGACGCCATGTAAGACTCAAGTGCACCACTATCTAAGGGAGTTTTAGCCTTTGGAATACATTGTTCAAGAAGATTAGATATGAAGTCTACCTAATAAAATATCATCCGATGCTTGAGCACTCCATGCATAATCAAAATCCATCTTAACCATATGTATCTAGTGCATCATATACCATATAAGAGGTTTAAGAGAATTGCTAAGGCTTGAAGTTCTCATAAGAATGGAGGGAGGCCATGGAGCCTAATTAAATGGTTGTATGATATGGAGTTCACTATAGTTTAAAATTGATTAAATATTTCTAACCTACAAGGTTACATATAAAATAAATAATACAATATAGAAGATGAAATACTCAAAGAAAATGTGTCTAAACTAAAATATGTTATCGGGTGGTGCAACGACTATTTGATAATACTTATTTCAATAGGTCAATGCCAATGTATGCCTTTGATGTAAGAGTTTAACATGGTGTATTTTAAAAATACAAAACACAATCCTAAGACTCTAACACAATACTAATGACCTTCACTCAAATAGTTAAATAGTAATTAGGCCTTCCAAGTGCTTCAATGTATGGTGATGCAACCCACCATAGAAAACACATGAAGGCATGAGATGCAGTATGATTCCACTATAGGGGAATATGAAAGGGGACCTATGGGAAAATAAATCCTCTATCTCCAAGGTCATTCTCAGAACTCATATTCTTCTACAATGTGCCTTAAATGAAGCCATATACTTTCTTTGACTTATCAACCAATCCTTGAATCTATGTAAGAGGTTGGCAGGGAAAGTCTTTTCACATAATAATGGGAGCATGGGTTGAGTACAATCTTCATGACATGGCAAGTGTAAGAGTCCTACATTCCTATAGTTATAGGTAATGTCATCCATCATTTCCACCAATGATATCATTTTCATTGAATCTAACATTGTGGGAAGCACTCTAATATTAATTCTCTACATATTTCATGTTTTATTTTCCATTTACAACGCATACCAATTTGGAAATTAACCAAAATCAACATCAAGAAGAGGAAAATTGTAGACTTTGGATGAAATATAGTGGTTGTAGGTGAGCATATATGATAGGTAAGATAACAATTCATCATTCACTATCCATTATATACTCTTTATATCCTTGAGAGACAAATATAGTTCTTTTAGGAAATTCTTATAAAGAATATAATAGATCAAGCTCTTTATATCCACAATAAAGAGAACTAGAGAGAATAATATATCTAAGGGACCATGAAGTACATAAAGTGAATATATTATGTATGTTGCATGTTGTAGTGGAAGAGAGTTCCTTATCTATCGTAGGATGAATGCGATTTTTGTAATGCTTTGTGTTGAGAAGGTTAGGTAAGAATGTGAGTAGAAAGGTTGGGATGAGAAATATAGAATCTTATTGCTTGGGATTTTCACCATGGTGGCCTCATAGACTAGGTTGGTTATGGTATCTGCACTAGATGGTTTTGGTTGAATGGAAATTTTCTCTTACATGACCAATCTCTTGGACCAATTTTTGTTAAAAGATAAGTCTCATTTTTTTTTTATGAATATTCAAAATTACTATTACTCCCAGTCATAAAAAAATTATGTGTTATGCATGCTATGTGTCATTTTTTTTTTCTCCGATTTTGATTTTAAGTATATAAGGAAATGAAGGAAAATTTCGTGATGGAAGAGAATAAAATGATTTATACCTTTTTAGAAATGTGTTTTGGATCGTGGAAGTGACCACCCTTCAAACCTGCATTTTTCAAAGACATTAAAAGGTTAAATAACTAAATAATAGATAAAAATCTATGACCACCCATATTGCTCGATTATGTCATCACTCTATGATTTCAATGTTCAACTTGTTACATATGCATTCTCAATCAAGGTATTTAGCATGTTTATGCATGGAAACAATTCCTCTTTGTATCCCACCTTATGGAATCACAAGACCTTAACATTGAAATCTTTGGGTTCCTGTCCTTGTCTTATTTTTCTGCTCACAATGATTTGTGGAATGTTAAAAATCATTGTACATATCATAGAGGAATGAATAATTAGGCTTTGAGGAAATTTTGAGTAG
Source organism: Picea engelmannii (assembly GCA_009831015.1). Lineage (NCBI taxonomy): Eukaryota > Viridiplantae > Streptophyta > Pinopsida > Pinales > Pinaceae > Picea > Picea engelmannii. The sequence goes on from ML791240.1 coordinate 581,636, forward strand.
CAACACCATGTCCATGACACAATGAAAAAACACAATGAAAAGAATTGTAATGCTCTGTTGACAACCAATTCACTTTTTCCATTGTCTTATAAGCTGCCTACACCAATGTTTTGCAAACATCAATATTTTCATCGCAATTTTCAGATAAACGACATTTGTATTTTTTGCGACATTTGCACATTTACCTTCATTTTGTTTTCATGACTGTAAGCGTGAAAATTTCATCTTTTGAAGTCTTCTTAAAATCACTACCTGAATTGTCATTATCTTTTTGTCAATATGCCTATTGCGCTTACCTTTAATTTATCATTATACAACTGGCAAGATCCTTTGATTGGTACTCATGCTTCAATTGATTGTCTGAATTGGTTTCATTGAGTTTGTAATGCACTGGTATTTGGATGTGCATTTTTATTTGATCTACATGACCTTTGGTTTCTTAAGATACATAGGGGTTATGATTAAATCTTTCATATATATATCTTTTTAATTTAATGCCTATGTTTATGTTTTCATAACTATTGGTATGTTGGTTACATGAATAATCATCGGCACATTGGTTAAAACTATTATATGAGCTGATACATTGGCGCATGGTCAAATGTTCGGTATTGATTTCAATTGTATATTAATGGTTTAAAAACTTTGGCATAATGTTGATTTTGCGCGTTGGTCTATGCACTCACCGTTGTTTTCATTGGTCGACCAAAAGATGTGATTGTTGAACTATAGAGTAATGGATTGGACAACTATGTAAATCGGTGGTTGTACTTTGGCAATAACTATTTTGCATGGCAGGGATAAGCTCCACCACCTTCGCATGATGGCATTTATGCCTATCCCTTATCCTCTTTCACTTCTGTTAGCTCGAGTAGCTCTGCTCCTGTGTGTGTTATGATCCAAACCCTTGGCTTACCATGTTCTCGGCTCCATGTCACCAGTCATGTGAATCGAGCCAAATGGAAACCAAGCCCTGTTAATGTTTGACAATGCTTGCAAAGACTTGGAGGAAATCAGATGGTTCACCTTTATACATCGATTTGATGGTTTTAACCTCTGTGTTGCACGACAATTTTCCTTGACTTTAGATGGCTGTAGAGCCAAAGTGGGTGACACCCAGTTGGAAATTGACGAGAAATTTATCAGCTCTACTAAAGGGGTTACCATCTTCGGGACAATGTTGGTTCAGGAATTTTAAGGTCGAGGAGGTGTCATGGACACTACTGTTCGTCTCCCGAAAGGTCACCTCTTGTGACAAAGGTATGCCCATCTTTGCACTTAAACCACGATGGCACGATACTTTGATGGTATTCAAACAGTTCGTGACCTGTGAAGGTCGATACGGACTCGTCTTTATCTACCACCTGCGTTTGTTAATCAGTTTTATGGGATACTCGTTGAATATGCCCTTTTACTTTCATTGAAGCCTATATAAAATGTCGAAAAAGTTTAAAAGGAAGAAGGTTGACAGTAGCCTGTTACACCATGGGCTTATTAAGCTTATCATTGTTTATCATTTGGGTTTACATGGCGATAGTTGGAGAGATTTCGTCGCTCGAAATGGTTTCGATGACTTGAACCCTATATAGGTTGACAAGCCTGTGGTGACTGAAGCCAAGGCCGATCCACATATGCCCTTACATATCTTATTACCCTCTCCTAAGCCTATGGTAGATTCTGCTACTGACTTACCAGACATTGGAACCGAGAAGGCTGATACTATTAAGAAGCCTGCGAGCAAAAAGCCCAAGGCAAACCCTACTGCTAATGCAAAAGGGAAAAGGAATGCATGGCTCATTTCGAGAATGGCTAGAAATAAGACTAAACCCTCTGCTGAATGAGACCCTATCGTCCTTAGTGAGGATTCAGATTCTGACGTTGAACGTTTTTTAGCCAGTGAGTACCCCTACTCACAGGGTTTAGGTCCCGAGCCGCCTTATGATTTCATGACAAATCTTCCCCCTTTCCTGAGGAACTACCCTAGCTACCCTGGTATTAAGTTACCAAACGAAACCCTCAGCCATTTGACCAAACCCTCGCTTGTACATCCAAAGCCTACACAGTCATCCTGTGACCAATGCGATTTATGGCTGGAACGATACTACATTGGCGTTCCTATACTCCAATCGAAAATTCAATTGCTGGAAGACCGAATTACAATATTGACCAGCCAAAGAGACCAGCTCCAAGCAGATGATAAGAAGCAAAAGATAACAGGCTCGATCCTTTTCAAAAATGTTGAATCAGCTGCAGTTGTTGTCAACTCCAAATTGGCAGAATCAAGTCGTCTCATCGCTATACACGTATGAAAATTTGATATCGTTTTTTGTTTTGTGAATGATCAGGGTTGATATAACGATTTGAAAAAGCTTTGTCTCTCATCCAAATGCCTCTGTCATTCGGTGATCATACTATGCATTGTTTTGCTTTGATTTGATATACGATTTGCTCGTGGATTTTTATTGAATTTGAATGGTTTTCGTTTGGATTTGATTTGCTAAGTTTGTCTGATTGAAGTAACGAAATTAATGGTTTGTTTTCAATTCAATTTGTTTTGTATCTACTTCGAACAGGAAGTTTTCAAACTCAATTTAGAATACAATTATGATTGGATATGATTTCGTTATGATTCATATGCTATGATTGGCGAATGATTTCAATGAATTTGGTTGTTACGATGCTTTGTCGTATAATGTCTAGATTTGATCGTTTCCAGGTTGGGAAAAATGACTCTATTTTTTTTATGAAAACGATACGTTCATTTAAGTATGTGCGAATAATGTTCATTCCTGAATCATGGAACGATTATTATTTTCAATGATAATGTTAAAATCCAGTTGTTCGATTCTCTTGCTAGATTCGTATCAGAGATACTTCTCTGTTTGATGTTAAATTTGCAAAACGAATCGATTGATTGTGTTATCCCTACTAGATCCGGTTATAATTCGTTTGAATGGAACGATGTTGATTAGAGTCAATCGATCTTGATTTCCCAAATTGCAATAACAAATTACGAATTCTGTTGCCTATCAATCGATCCTGTTATGATTTTATTCGAATTGATTTTTGCACCAGTTTAAATTGATCTATTCGTTGTATAAATCATATGCTATGTCATTACAACTATAACAATTGGAAAATGATTTTGTTCAGATTTGATCGTATATATTGTTTAACCATTACCTACAATTTGTTTGATCATATTGATTTCAATTGGATATGAAACGATTGCATCTTTGTTCCATATGATTTTATCACCCGACTTATGATAACAATCAAAACAAAATACACCTATCTCTGTATTTGGTTGAATGATTTTGATTCTTTTGATTTCGAATGGTATAATAATTTCAAACTAAATGATTCGTTTTCAAATAGCTATTGGATTTTAATTGAGTTTTATTCTTTAAAAGATTTTTAATCAATTTTAATATTGATTCTGTGTCTTATTTAGACTAGCTACGGAATTATAGGATTCTGTAGCTAGTCTATAGAATTAGATTTTTATCATTTATTGATAAAAGATCCTTCTGACTTGTCCATTTTTGACCCGTTTCAGGTAAATTCGAATTGCAAGGGACATGCTCGGTAGTATATAGGATATTTGTGTGTTTAGTTTTATTGTATTTTCCTAGTTTAGTTGAACTTGGGAGATCTTCCCAGATTTTATGTAAACAGTTTTATAACTTCCACAGGGAGGTTTTACCCTGTGGAAAACTTATAAATACTTATTATTTTTGTAATAAGAATCATCCTCACTTGTGGGAGAACCAGGCTATGCATTTTTAATACAAACTGAGACAGAAGTTGATGTTCTGCTACAACTTTTGCTTTTCATAATATCAATCTTTTGTTTCATGTTTATGTTTATCAATTTGTATTTGATTAGTGACTACTTTAGCTATCACAGTCTTTTGCAGAATGATATGATTGAATTAATGTGATACATGCCTGATTTATTTCACTAATTTAAAGAATGTAGCAATTACTTTGTATAGTTAATGAATGATAAATTTCTCTTCTTCATCAATTGAACTATCATGTATAAGTCTTTACATACAGGTTTATCTAATTGTAGAGATTTATAAATTATAAGATTGTTGCTATTTTTATGTCTTGTTTGTTCTGTGATCAAACTTAAAGATCATTGCAGCTGTTGTTTACAAGAAGCTTCTGGATAATTCGAAGCGGGTTTCCTCCCTCTGATCTGCTAAAACAATCATCACACACATGACAAACCTGAAACGTTTCCAGGTCAGTTTGTTATTTATTTGTTTAGTATATTTATTAGTAGTTTAGTTAGATATATGTGTAGTTAGAATTAGTATGTTAGTTTTTTAGTTTTAGTTAGTTTTAGTTTTACTTCTTGCTCATAAAATTATAAAATCAACAAAAATATATCTCTCTGCCTCAGGACAGAATGCAAACGAATTTTTTAGGTTTTATTTAAATCTGTAAATTGTAGATATTGTATATTTTGTGAATAAGTTATATTCCAGTTAGTAGTTATGTAGTTAATTAGTTAGAGTTAGTATAGTAGTAGTTAGTAGATTGTACATATAGAATAGTTAGATTAGTTTATTAGTTTGTTTTATTTGTTTTTAGTTAGATTAGTTAGTTTAGATTAATTTTCTTTTGTTTTCTTAGGACCTTAGATCGAATAATAGAGATGTTGAACCCGTTAGGGTGGTTCATCCCAAACGGATTGGGTTATTAGACAACCTCGGACTGGTTCCACTCTCTCAGTTGACGGACGGTCGATTTCGCCCGCCAACAAATGGTGCTAGAAGGAAGGCCTGAATTTAATTAATGGCACGAGGCGGTCACAAAACTCCTCCACCCCCTAATAGCTCACCTATAGTGACTAGAAGCCATTCTAATGATAATATCCCCCCTCAAATAGCAACTACTTCACCCGAAGATCCACAGATCATAGTTGAGCCAGCAACCCCTAATCCTACAGGTGGTGACATACAAGATATTGTCCGCCAATCTCTTATAAAAACACAAGTGCCCTAGCTCGCCTGAGGCAACCAAACCGTCCGTGGGGTCAACCTTTGGACTTCTCTGATATCAAAGAACAATTAGGTGACACTAATCCTACTGTGAATCCTTCAGATCCAATCTTAAATCCTGCTGCAGGAGGATCTGGGATACCTCCTTCACCGCCTCCATCACCTCCTTCCTCTTCTGGAGGAGATTCCTCTGACGAAGGCAATTCCCCTTCTCAGCCTTCCACACCTACTACCCTGATGGAAAATCAGAACAACCCTGCTAGACCTTGGCTTGACCAGGATGCCATAGCCGTACCTGGAGCTCAACACCCTCTATCTAAGCACCTGGAGAAATGGCTTCCCAAGTTTGACCCTGACTCAAAACAGATCGTTGAAGATCACATTAAGAAGTTTATGTTATCCATAAGACTCCGCAATGTTGAACATGAAGACATTGTCTGTAGGTTGTTCCCTTATACTTTTGAGGGTAATGCATCCACATGGTACTTTGCCTAGCAACCCCATACCATCGTGTCTTGGGAAAAGTTTGAGTCATGCTTTTTGGAAAAGTTTGGAGACGGTAAGCCTCCAGAATTCCTAGTCATGGATCCTTCAAGCTTAAGAATGAACCCAAAAGAAAAAGTTAAAGACTTTAATCAAAGATTCTTAACACTCAAAAACTGAATCCCTGTAAATTCTATGCCTGCTGAGAGTCTTATAATAGCTTACTACACTAAAGCTTTGCATCAAAGCATAGCTATCTGGGTTAAATGATCTAAGAAAGCCACGTTGCTAGAAGCCTTCGAGGATGCCAGCCAGATTGAAAAAGACATACTCAGTCTTAAGGACTCTACTAGCAACGAAACTGAGACTAGTTCTTCTTCTAGAAAGAAGATAGAAATCCTCCCCAAACCCACTCAAAGTAAAACTCAACCTGAAAACTCTGATTTGGAAAACCTAACTAAAGTTGTTCAAAAACTGTCAAATCAAGCTATAGACTTAAAGAGGTCAACCGAAGAAGCTTCCTCGAGAAAATGACCCTACAAACCTCCTTTCCAAAAGCCTTTTCCTACCAACCGACCTAATCCAACCACCAAAGGCCTGAATCTAGAAAGCTTGCAATGTTCCCTTCAAACAATTCTAGAAGCTCAAGATAACTTGATGCCTCCTGAGATTCCTGAGGAGGTAGTTGAACAAGAGACAGTCCAAGAAGAGGAGTCTTCTCCAAACATTTTTGGAGATTTCTCGGATAGCATCTTCCAAGCCAACTTCGAGACTGTTCATCCTTATAACACTAGGAGTAAGACCGCAAACAAACCTTCTACCGAAAACACTACAACTTCGCCTCCGAAGCAATCTAAATCAGCTGAGACCAAACATACTAATGTGAACCCCAACTTAGATTATGATGTTGTTGAAGATCTTAAAAATTTAAGGGCTAACATTTCTATTTATGAGTTATTGAAGTTTCCATTTTTGTTACAAAAAATGTTGCAAAATATTTTTGAGAACAGTAAAAATGGTAATGGTAACAAGGTTGTGCAAAACAAAGTCCCTCAGAAGACTTCCACTAAAAATAGTCCTGATCCTCTAGATAAAGGAAGTCTTCCTGTAAATAATGTAAATAATGTAGATAAAGTAGCTTTAGAAAACACGAGTAAAAATCCACAAGCTACCACTCTTAGTACTCAAAAAAATGTACCTCCTTTCTTGTTGACTTTCGAAATTTTCAATAGAAACGTGCATAATTGTATGGTGGACTCAAGGGCATCATCTAATGTGATGCCTTGTTCTGTTTGCTAGAAGATTAACGCTGAAGTAGAACCCTCCACTTTAAAAATCATACAACTTGATCGGACCAATGTTAAAGTTATAGGTGAACTAAAAAATGTGCTTATCATATTATCATCTAACCCCAAGGTTCATCAAATTATTGATATAATTGTCGTGGATATTCCAGAAGTGTATGGTCTATTTTTAAGCAGGGACTGGTTGAAGCAGCTACATGGGTACTTCGCGACAGACTAGTCTCACTTATGGCTTCTAGAGAACGACAAGCCCAACAAGATCAGGGTGAATCATGAACGCTACCTTAAGTTCACGGTCACAGATTTGAACGATCCTAACGAACCATTCACACCTGCTGCTGATTCACCTGAAGTCCAAGGGATGGACACCTTCTTCGGCAATTTCATGGCCAAGGCTTCACCTATCATCAATCCAGAACAACAGTCCGAGATTGTAGCATATACGCAACCAACAACTTCTATACAACTGTCCCATGTACCCGATGCAAATCAAATTTTGTCTCTTTATTTCGACAGGTCTAAGTCTAAGGAAGGAGCTGGGGTAGGCTGCATCATTTTCGATCCGACAGGTAATAAGACGATGATTGCATGTAGACTAGAATTTGAATGTACTAATAATACTGCAGAATATGAGGCTTTACTGCAAGGTCTCAGAAAATCGCTGGATATGAGAATTCAAAACCTGGTTGTATTTGGCGACTCTGAAATAGTGGTTAGACAGGTAAGAAATTCTATCCACTATCTTTCTCCGCATCTCAAGAGCTACCAGTTTGATTTATGGAATTTAATGAATAATTTTTTTTCTTTCAGTATAAATTCCATTCCTAGATTAAATAATACCGAAGCAGATCTATTAGCTAATGCAACCTCTAAACTTCTTCCTGCAGAAGGCTTGTCCCCAGACGCATTCTCCATCGAGTTGTTGTTTCGACCATCCATTCCCAACAACGTCACGAACTGGAGAGTATTTGTCAATGATCAGCAAATTATCAACTTTCTGCACATGGAATAAACCTTTCGAGAGGCAATGATAGATGAACGCACACACGAAGACAATTTGCATGATTTTACGGTAATACCTGATCCGAAAACTCCTGAAGATTTGTTGGACATGGTAAATTCCATACCCAAATCTATAGTTAGATTAGAAAAGTTTTATGATTTTGAAGATAAATTTAAAAAGATGGTCAACTGTAAAACCAATAGTTCCTCGTTGTCTTATGAAAAAGTAAACCTAGGAACTAATGAAAACCCTCAGTGCATTAACTTAGGCTTGGGATGTTCTCAACAAGAAAAAACCACATTTGTTAAATTATTTAAAGAATTTAAAGATGTCTTTGCATGGACGTATGATGACCTTAAAACTTTCAATCCTAATATCATACAGCATTTCATCCCGATGAAGCCCCAAACCTTACCCTTCCAACAAAAAATGAGGAAAATGCACCCTAAACTGGAACCAACCTTCCAAAAAGAATTGAATAAACTCCTTAATGCTAAAATAATTTTTCCTGTTAGGCACACTCAATGGGTTTCTAACCTTGTCCCAGTTCAGAAGAAAAACGGGGAAATCCGACTCTGCGTAGATTTCTGAAACCTCAATAGAGTGTTTGACAAAGACAATTACCATGTCCCACCTATGGAACAGATCCTTCAACAGGTATCTGGTTCCAAGAGGCTATCCTTACTGGATGGTTTCTATGGATACAACCAAGTCCTGATGTCTCCACCAGACCAACTTAAAACTACCTTCTGTACCCCATGGGGCACTTATGCTTATCGCAAAATGCCTTTTGGATTAATTAATGTCGGTGCCACTTTTCAGAGAGCAATGGACATTGATTTCCGAGGCTTAATTAATCATTCCATTCTAGTTTACTTAGATGATGTGACTGTATTTTCTAAAAAAAAAAATGATCATCTAGCTCACTTACGAGCCGTCCTACTGCGATGTCGTAAGTACGGCATCTCCCTCAATCCTAAAAAGTCCATATTTGCAGTAGAACAGGGTAAACTCCTAGGATTCATTGTGTCTAGCGAAGGAATGATTATTGACCCCGAGAGGACTCAAGTCATCGCAAAACTTCCCCCTCCTACATCCAAAAAATCTATGCAGTCTTTCTTAGGCCAGATTAACTTTGTGAGAAGATTTGTCGCCAGCTTCTTCGAAATGGTCAGACCCTTGCAGAATTTGATTAACAAAGACACCCAATATCACTGGGGATCCCTAGAAAACCAAGCTTTTAATGCAATAAAGAAGGCCATAATAGACGCCCCGTCTCTCATGAGCCCAGATTTTTCTCAAGACTTTACACTCTACACTTTTTCTTCTGACCGTTCCTATGCCACCGTCCTAACTCAAAAGAATGTCGAGAACAATGAAGTACCCATTTCCTTTATGAGATCTACTTTCAAAGGCATCGAACTTAATTACCCAGTGGTAGATCGACAAGCCTACACTATTTTCAAAGCAGTTAAGCACTTCCGGTCCTACCTTTTGAAGTCAAGGATGAAAGTCATTGTCCCCTACCCAGCCGTAAGGAACTTGTTAGTCCAAAAGGAACTAGGAGATAAGAGAGCCAACTGGGTCACCTCCTTGCAGGAGTATGACTTAGAAATCACCCCAGCTTAGATTGTGAGAGGTCAAGGGTTATGTAAGTTGGTTGCTGATTTGGAGTCAGGACAACAAGAAGAAAGTGATACGTCAAACCTAGGACAATGAGATCAAAGTCTAATCTATTGCACACAAAACCTTGTTAGTCCTTGGTATGACGATATTAGATTCTGTCTTGAACATGGGCCAACACCTCGTCACTTAGATCCTCCTAAGAGAAGATCATTGAGATTAAAGTCTGCCTCCTTTCATCTGGTTAATGGTATCCTGTTTTGTCAGATTTTTGATGGCGTACTAATGCGTTGTCTTGAAAAAGATGAAGCAGAGAAGGTCTTTCTAGAATTGCATGCAGGAGAAGATAGTGGCCATTTTGGTGGTGACACTACTGCTCATAAAGTTCTAAGAGATGGTTATTATTGACCCACGCTTTCTAGAGACGCCCATTCCTTGTGTTGTAAATGTATCATCTGTCAGAAAGCATCAGGGTGGTTACAAAATCCAGCCTTTCCTCTGCAACCCGTTTCAGTAGATTCTTCTTTCCAGCAGTGGGGCCTTGATATCATAGGTCCAATCAACCCTCCATCCTCACAACAACACAATTTTATTGTGACAACCACAGATTACTTTACACGATGGTCTGAAGCTGCTGCGTTAAGAACTGTTAACACCAGTCAGGTAATTGACTTTCTAAATTTGAATATTATCACTTGTTTTTGTATCCTTGATTGTTTAGTTTTCGATAATGTTTCTTACTTTTCCTCTCTTGATATGAGCGAGTTCTCTTTGGAAAAAGGAATTAAGTTGAAGTATTTTGCTAGTTATTACCCCTAGGGCAACGGATTGGCCGAATCAACAAACAAGAACTTGATTAAAATTATCAAGAGAACCGTGGTTGGAAATCACAAAAATTGGCACAATGCTCTGCTGAACGCGCTGCGGGATGATAGAGTAATGACAAAATCTGTTGTAGGTAACTCCTGCTTTTTTCTCATTTATGGCAGAGAAGCAATTCTGCCACCTCACATTCTTCTTCCTTCGCTTCAGTTGTCACAAAAAGTTCAAGAAGAATATTGTCCCCCTCTGGAAAACCGGATTAATGCTTTGATGAAGCTAGAAGAGGTAAGAACCCAAGCTAAACATAAGTTATATCAACATCAACAATTGGTTAAAAGCTGGTTCAATTCTAATTCTGCTTCTGATAGGAATTTTGACGTGGGTGATCTTGTCTTGAAGTGTTAAGCCCTAATGTTGGCTCATTACCCCTTAATTGGGGCATATTAGATTAGTAATGCTATTTTATTTATGTCGGATTTAGGCCATTAGTTGTAATTTAGATTAGTAATGTTATTTTAATTATGTCGGCTTTAGGCCATT
>ML791240.1:597107-610425 GCA_009831015.1 Picea engelmannii
GTAGGGGATTGGGTGTTTTTAAGACTACAACCATACAAACAGATGTCCCTCAAGCAAGCCAAGAAGGATAATAAATTATCACCAAAGTACTATGGGCCTTATAATGTGTTGCAAAAGATTGGTACTATGGCATACAAATTGGATCTGCCTGCATCTTCACGAGTACATCCAGTTTTCCATGTTTCATGCTTAAAGAAGGTTATAGGTGACAAGATCCCAGTTCAAACTATATTGCCAAAACTTGACGAGGAAGGAAAAATCATATTGGAGCCTGAAGCCATCACGGACACAAGAATTCACCAGCTAGGGAATAGATCCATTTCCGAGTATCTCATTAAATGGAGGAAACTATCGACTGAAGATTCCACTTGGGAAGATGAGTATTTTATACAGAAGCATCCAGAGTTACTCAAGCGTTGTGGACAAAACTTGTCTCAAGGGGAGGGGCATGTTAATCCCTAATGTTGGCTCATTACCCCTTAATTGGAGCATATTAGATTAGTAATGCTATTTTATTTATGTCGGCTTTAGGCCATTAGTTGTAATTTAGATTAGTAATGTTATTTTAATTATGTCGGCTTTAGGCCATTATTTGTAATTATACCTCCTAGTCTCCTATATATACCAAGGAGACATTTTTATTTTGAATCATCTTGTACTTGAACATTTAAGTGGGGTAAAAGGAGGTTTCCCCCTTGAAGAGGCTTATTATCTAAAATTATCTCTTTTTCAAGGCGTTGAGTACTTTTCCTAAGGTTTGTCTATGTTATATTGATGTTTGGTTCTTAACATGAAGTGGGACAAACCACACGAGGGAAAGGGTGAACATACAAAATTTCCAAATCTGTGGCTTAGCCTATTTTTAATTGTTTAAAAGTTGGGTCCCATTTCATTTCGATTGCAAAATCTTGAAGGGCATCTTGACACCTACCCGGTGAATGGCCAAGCCTTGAAAAGATACTTTGCTTGATAACTATCCTTGTATATTATGTAAATATTTTTCTTTTGATTTCTTTTTCGTTGCTTTCTGTTTTTTATTTTGATTTCAATTTATCAGTTTGTGTCTTTGAAATACACACACCTGTATACTGAGATATTAATACAAAGACAAAAGAAACTTTCTTCGTTGAAATAACTTCTGAAAATTTTGTACAAACATCAATGGCATATTTCTGAAATTTATGCTTGTGTTGGAAAAAGTCTGTTGTTTGAAAGAAGTTGACTAATTTCGATCTCTGAGTAAAGTTTCTCATGATCATCTATTATCTTTTTACGTTGTCCCTATTCCGTAAAGGAATGACTCAGAAGATGTCTTCTTGTTTTAGGAAGTTGTTTTTGTAAATAAAACATCTCTAGATCTAAATAGAGGACAGTCCTAAAAAATTCTGATGAGGTCTAAAAAAATGTTAAAATATCAAGATTTTCAGCATCACCCCGCTCAAATATATATCTATGAAAAACAAAACAAAATAAAGAAGAGCTGTGGGAAGTGCTTGTAAACCTGCCGGGATACTGAACATGTCTGTTGGCAACGGGTAAATGCATGCATGGCTCCAAGACAACTTCGTTGGGGTACTGAACAGGCCTGCTAGCAGCGAAGCAATGTTGGGTATATGAAAATTTGCAAAAAGAAACCTCTTTAATGTCCTGTATTCTGACCCAGAACTTCTTAGTCGGATACAAATGTCAGAGTGGGTTAAATGGAAACCCTGCCGAGGTTATGGACGCCTGTTGGAAGCAGTGGCCATGCCAACAGTATTGAAGATTTTATCTTTAATATCATGACTGGATGATCTTAAGATTGTTATAAGTTTTCATCTTTTGAAACACTGCTGGAATAACTGGTTAATGATGATGTTTATACGATTTTTTGGTTGTTATTTTTGAGTTGAAATTTTCTTTGTTGTCCTAATCTGAATTTGTTTCTTTTGACAGAGATAACTGCTTCTACCAGTGTGTCACCATTGTTGGCAGCCAATTCACTTTTTCCATTGTCTTATAAGCTGCCTACACCAATGTTTTGCAAACATCAATATTTTCGTCGCAATTTTCAGATAAATGACATTTTTATTTTTTGCGACATTTGCACATTTACCTTCGTTTTGTTTTCACGACTGTAAGCGTGAAAATTTCATCTTTCGAATTCACCTTAAAATCACTACCTAAATTGTCGTTATCTTTTTGTCGATATTCCTATTGCGCTTACCTTTTATTTATTATTATACAGTTGGCAAGATCCTTTGATTTGTACTCTTGCTTCGATTGATTGTCTGACTTGGTTTCATTGAGTTTGTAATGCACTGGTATTTGGATGTGCATTTTTATTTGATCTACATGACCTTTGGTTTCATAAGATACATAGGGGTTATGATTAAATCTTTCATATATATATCCTTTTAATTTAATGCCCATGTTTATGTTTTCATAACTATTGGTTTACATGAATACTCATCGGCACATTGGTTAAAACTATTATATGAGTTGATACATTGGCGCATGGTCAAATGTTTGGTATTGATTTCAATTGTATATTAATGATTTAAAAACTTTGGCATAACGTCGATTTTGCGCGTTGGTCTATGCACTCACCATTGTTTTCATTGGTCGACCAAAATATGTGATTGTTGAACTATGGAGTAATTGATTGAACAACTATGTAAATCGACGGTTGTACTTTGGAAATAACTATTTTGCATGGCAAGGATAAGCTCCACCACCATCGCACGATGGAATTTATTCCTATCCATTATCCTCGTTCACTTCTGTTATCTCGGGTAGCTCTGCTCTTGTGTGTGTTATGATCCAAACCCTCGGCTTACCATGTGCTCGGCTCCATGGCACCAGTTGTGCGAATCGAGCCAAATGGAAACCAAGCCCTGTTAATGTTTGACAATGCTCGTAAAGACTTGGAGGAAATCGGATGGTTCACCTTTATACAGTGATTTGAGGGTTTTAGCCTCTGTGTTGCATGACAATTCGCCTTGACTTTCGATGTTTGTAGAGCCAAAGTGGGTGACACCCAGTTGGAAATTGACAAGAAATTTATCAGCTCTGCTACAGGGTTACCATCTTCGAGACAGCGTTGGTTCAAGAATTGTAAGGTCGAGGAGGTTCCATGGACAGTACTGTCTGTCTCCCGAAAGGTCACTTCTTGTGATAGAGGTATGCCCATCTCTGCACTTAAACCACGATGACATGATACTTTGATGGTAGTCAAACAGTTCGTGACCTGTGAAGGTCGATACAGACTCGTCTTTCCCTACCACCTACATTTGTTAATGAGATTTATGGGATACTCGTTGAATATGCCCTTTCACTTTCATCGAAGCTTATATAAAATGTAAAAAAAGTTTAAAACGAATAAGGCTGACAACAACCTATTCTACCATGGGCTTATTAAGCTTATCATTGTTTATCATTTGGGTTTACATGGCGATAGTTGGAGAGCTTTCGTCGCTCGAAATGGTTTCGATGAATCGAACCCTATATAGGTTGACAAGCCTGTGGTGACTGAAGCCAAGGACGAGCCACCTATGCCCTTACATATCTTATTACCCTCTCCTAAGATTACGGTCGATTCTACTACTGACTTACCAGACATTGGAACCGAGAAGGCCGAGACTATTAAGAAGCCTGCGAGCAAAAAGCCCAAGGCAAACCCTGCTGCTAATGCCAAAGGGAAAAGGAATGCACGACTCATTTCGAGAATGGATAGAAATAAGCCTAAACCCTCTGCTAAACGAGACCCTATCGTCCTTAGTGAGGATTCAGATTCTAACGTTGAACATTTTTTAGCCAGTGAGTACCCCTACTCACAGGGTTTATGTCCCGAGACACCTTATGATTTCGTGACAAATCTTCCCCCTTGCCTGAGGAACGACCCTAGCTACCCTGGTATTAAGTTACCAAATGAAACCCTTAGCCATTTGACCAAACCCTCTCCTGCGCATCCAAATCCCACACAGTCATCCTGTGACCAATGCGATTTATGGCTGGAACGATACTACATTGACGTTCCTATACTCCAATCAAAAATTCAATCGCTGGAAGACCGAATTGCAATGTTGACTAGCCAAAGAGACCAACTCCAAGCAGTTGATAAGAAGCAGAAGACAACAGGCTCGATCCTTTTCAAAAATGTTGAATTAGCTATAGTTGTTGTCAACTCCAAATTGGCATAATCAAGTTGTCTCGTCGCTATACAGGTATGAAAATTTGATATCGTTTTTTGTTTTGTGAATGATCAGGGTTGATATAATGATTTGAAAAAGCTCTGTCTCTCATCCAAATGCCTCTGTCATTCGGTGATCATACTGTACATTGTTTTTCTTTGATTTGATATACGATTTTCTCATGGATTTTTATTAAATTTGAATGGTTTTCGTTTTGATTTGATTTGCTAAGTTTGTCTGATTGAAGTAACGAAATTAATGGTTTGTTTTCAATTCAATTCGTTTTGTATCTACTCCGAATAGGAAGTTTTCAAACTCAATTTAGAATACGATTATGATTGGATATGATTTCGTTATGATTCATATGCTATGATTGGCGAATGATTTCAATGAATTTGGTTGTTACGATGCTTTGTCGTATAATGTCTAGATTTGATCGTTTCCAAGTTGGGAAAAATGACTCTGTTTTTTTTATGAAAACGATACGTTCATTTGAGTCTGTGAGAATAATGTTCATTCCCGAATCATGGAACGATTATGATTTTCAATGATAATGTTAAAATCTAGTTGTTCGATTCTCTTGCTAGATTCGTATCAGAGATACTGCTATGTTTGATGTTAAATTTGCAAAATGAATCGATTGATTGTGTTATCCCTACCAGATCCAGTTATAATTCGTTTGAATGGAACGATGTTGATTAGAGTCAATCGATCTTGATTTCCCAAATTGCAATAACAAATTACGAATTCGGTTGCCTATCAATCGATCCTATTACGATTTTATTTGAATTGATTTTCGCGCTAGTTTAAATTGATCTATTCGTGGTATAAATCATATGCTATGTCATTATAGCTATAACAATTGGAAAATGATTTTGTTCAGATTTGATCGTATCTACTGTTTAGCCATTACCTACGATTTGTTTGATCATATTGATTTCAATTGGATATGAAACGATTGCATCTTTGTTCCATATGATTTTATCACCTGACTTATGATAACAATCGAAACATAATACACCTATCTCTGTATTCGGTTGAATGATTTTGATTCTTTTGATTTCGAATGGTATAATAATTTCAAACTAAATGATTCATTTTCAAATAGCTATTGGATTTTAATTGAGTTTTATTCTTTAAAAGATTTTTAATCAATTTTAATACTGATTCTGTGTCTTATTTAGACTAGCTACAGAATCAGAGGATTCTGTAGCTAGTCTATAGAATTAGATTTTTATCATTTATTAATAAAAGATCCTTCTGACTTGTCCATTTTTGACCTGTTTTAGGTAAATTCGAATTGCAAGGGACATGCTTGGCAGTCTATAGGATATTTGTGTGTTTAGTTTTATTGTAGTTTCCTAATTTAGTTGAACTTGGGAGATCTTCCCAGATTTTATGTAAACAATTTTATAACTTCCACAGGGAGGTTTTACCCTGTGGAAAACTTATAAATACTTATTATTTTTGTAATAAGGATCATCCTCACTTGTGGGAGAACCAGGCTATGCATTTTTAATACAAACTGAGACAGAAGTTGATGTTCTGCTACAGATTTCGCTTTTCATAATATCAATCTTTTGTTTCATGTTTATGTTTATCAATTTGTATTTGATTAGTGACTGCTTTAGCTATCACAGTCTTTTGCAGAATGATATGATTGAATTAATGTGATACATGCCTGATTTCTTTCACTAATTTAAAGAATGCAGCAATTACTTAGTTCAGTTAATGAATGATAAATTTCTCTTCTTCATCAATTGAACTATCATGTATAAGTCTTTACATACAGGTTTATCTAATTGTAGAGATTTATAAATTATAAGATTGTTGCTATTTTTATGTCCTGTTTGTTCTGTGATCAAACTTAAAGAGCATTGTAGTTGTTGTTTACAATAAGCTTCTGGATAATTCGGAGCGGGTTTCCTCCCTCTGATCTGCTAAAACAGTCATCAGACACAGGACAAACCTGAAACGTTTCCAGGTCAGTTTGTTATTTATTTGTTTAGTATATTTATTAGTAGTTAGTTAGATATATGTGTAGTTAGAATTAGTATGTTAGTTGTTTAGTTTTAGTTAGTTTTAGTTTTATTTCTTGCTCATAAAATTATAAAATCAACAAAAATATATCTCTCTGCCTCAGGACAGAATGCAAACGAATTTTTCAGGTTTTATTTAAATCTGTAAATTGTAGATATTGTATATTTTGTGAATAAGTTATATTTCAGTTAGTAGTTAGATAGTTAATTAGTTAGAGTTAGTATAGTAGTAGTTAGTAGATTGTACATATAGAATAGTTAGATTAGTTTATTAGTTTGTTTTATTTGTTTTTAGTTAGATTAGTTTTCTTTTGTTTTCTTAGGACCTTAGATCAGCTAATGGAGCCGCTAAACCCATCAGGGTGGTTCATCCCAAACGTCTTGGGTTATTAGACAACCCCGGACCGGTTCCACTCTCTTAGTTGACGGACGGTCGATTTCGCCCGCCAACATGCTCTTTGTCATGTGAGACACAATGAAACATGTCACAAGACTTTCAAAGTTGCATATATCATCTCACAAGATTTTGGAAGTTTCATCATTAAGAGAAGTTGAAATTACCATTAATTGTATAACAAAATTACATTCACAAATATATACAAGACATAGAAATAGCCTTGTGTATATTATCAGATGAAAAGGTACCCATAATTTCAATGCATTATATGCATCATTACATGTTCAAGTATATAATGTAAATCTAACTGTCTTATAACAATATTACATGACATCATGAATTTATTTTAGTCTTCTTTTGTGCTTTCCAGTTCTTAAGCAAATCATCCAAGTCCATGTCTTCATTTAATGGGTTCTCTTCAACAATTGATGTTGTTTCAGTCCATTCACGCTGAGTACATATGGTCTCATACTCATGGCGTGGATGCTGCTGTGAGGGGCCATCACCTAAAAAAATAAAAAATATTAAATTTATATGGCCAATTTTTAAATATCATTGAAGTAGTTCATTAATATTAAAAAAAAACTCTGCAATGTAATTATTTACCTGGTCCTCTAGTTAGCACCGTTGGAATGGTTGTCAGCCTGTTCACCTAATCTTTAGGTCGAGGAGGATCATCTATGACATTCTATGCTATTGAAACGCCAAATTTAATAAGTACAAAATTATTAAGTATATGATTAATATATAGACATTTTACCATCGTGGGCCTCAATCACAGGAACATCTTGGGGCTGCACCTCACTAGGATGGAGCTGCAGGGGAGCACCATGAATTTTTGGATGCATTTCACTATCAACACTTTGTTGTCCAGTACTAATGGTTTCATTAATAGTGTCACTCCCCTGATTAAAACAAAGTAAGAGATTAAATTATGGACGATATCAAACATTTACATATTTTATAAGTAACAGAAGGTTAATGTGGACTGATTTTTATTTACCTTATCCCGCAAATTGGATCTTTGGGTCTTCCTCATGCTTTTCCTACGATCAACCACGCCTTTATAACCGTACTTGTAACCAAGTTGGAGGTCTTCCTCCTTGGTTTCAGTTCTAAAGTCGTCGCCCTGAATTGCATAAGGGTATGATTTTTTAATGTTTTTGGCTACAATTTCCTTAAGGTTGTAAGGTGAGACAAATACTATTCTTAAGATGTTTGGGTACTTACGATTCGTGACTTTAACCTCTAGTAGCCGCCCTGTCCTAGCTTGTGTTGGCCATGTTTGGAAATCCTTGCTTTGGTTTCCTTCAAAGTGTCAGGCAACCTATCATCAAAATTTTCAAGCATGTTATACATAACCACACTTTTATTTAGATCTAAAGAAAAATAAAGTTAGTATTGAATTCAAAAAATTGTAATTTACCTTGGTGTACTAGTTTTTTGTTCTCTTGAGTTTTTCAAAATAAACTCTTTTGAAGCACCAATGATAGCCTTCCACTCTCTCTCTGGAATTGAGGGAGGACACTCACACCTAGGATTTATTTCCAAGCTTCATTTATAAACATCCCACGTATATTTTAAATATTCACCTGCTGCATATGTGACCGTTTTTTTATTGATCGTGTCTACACCAAAGAGGCCTTCAAGACAATCCATAAGTTCCTTTTTGAGGTTGGAATTCTAGAAATTCCACATCATGTGTAAGGTTGCCCCCAAAATAGACAAGGTCTTTCTCTCTATGTGCCTATAAAAAAGGTTGTTTCCTACACACCAAAAGATTTGATCATTAATTTAAAATAAATAATCTATATGATTTTTGTATGAGGACAACATTAAATGATTAAAATTTGAATTAAAACTACCTGGGAGTCTTGATTGTTTTAATGGAAGTGCATTATCGTCGACCAAAAATGTGCACGGAAGGGTCCCCATGCTGGTCACACGTCTAGCTCCAGGAAATGCAACCATCTCAACCACATCACTATGATCCTCATCTCTGCCACCATATGTAGACTCTGATCGAGGTGTGGATGTCTGTCAGTGTGTGTCATGGATCCTGTTTAAATGAGGTGTGGAATATGGAGAAGTAAATAGTGCTCTAGAACCTGTATGACCGCCCGCATCAGGACTCTGTAGTGTCTCTGTAGCTTCACTACTACCAACACTGGGTTGAAAAGGATCCAAATATTCCTTTATAAAAAAGAAAATGTTTTTTCATGAGATAATGTAAAAGTTAAAGAAAAAAGTATCATAATTGAACATATGAGTGTATTAAAAAAAAAAAACTTTAAATTATGGTTATTACCTTATATCTGTTAAGTTGTGACATAAGGAGCTTGATCTTTCTTTGACGTCAGGAGTTTTTTCTGGACGATCTAACAAGATAACAAGTTCCTTGTTAACTTTAATGATCTTTTTTTTTAATAAGAGCATCGGATCAGTGCAAGAATAAAACCCCTCCTCATCGGTGGAATCATGATCCACATGGCCTGCTAACTACATATAATTTCAGCAAAAACAATGTTATTTCAATAAAATTATATAAGCAAATAATAAAAACAACGTAAAATGAAAGTGGAAATTGATAATCATTTACATGTTTTGCGGCTAGTCATTTTCCACGATCATCCTGCCACATTATAATATAATTAGAACCCCCATATATTTAAAAAATTGTTAATGATAAAAAAAAAACAATGTTAAAGATAATATTTACAACAATGTTAAAGATAATAAAAAAATATAATGCAATAAGTAGAGGTTTCTTAAAGAGGTGTTGCATAAGAACCTACACGCTATTAGTCAATGTTTCTATTCAATTCAAATGGAAATCCACTAATAAATTTTCCCCCGGAGATATCTTTTTTATTGCGCATAGGACTACCCGATTCTCTTCACATCCCTCATATATGCAATTCGGTTCTTTATTTGTTGTCCCAGGTCGTGTGTTGTTTATAAACCCTGCGATATTGTCAGAAGCTTTAGGCATTCCATCAATATATATAGTATCTCCCTTATTGTTATCCTTGTTTATTAGTTGTATATAATTTGTGGTGAGTGCATATCTCTGCATACTTCACATGTACTGGACCAACAACATCTAATCATTATAATTGTAACACAGTCTGACATAGTCCATCAATTCAGTTAATGTATTGTATTTTACAATTATTCCATCCATGGAAAATATCCCTAAGCCATGCAGGGAGGATGGTGCAATGCAATATGTCCTATTGTTGATAACAAAGTCAACATCTATAGGAGGTAGTTCCTAACCCTTACATTCCATAACAATTATAAGGATTATCAACTAATAACTATATACACTAATGTATGGAACCCTAAACCCATAACCTCTATAGCCATTAACCCTTTTCATCCCTAATGTTTAACCCATATCCATTATAATCTATAACTCCTGTAACTATAATTTTAAGACTATTACGTACAACCACTATTATTGAGTAACCATCTAACCCCTAAGAACCTATGGCCATTAACCCTTATAATTGCTATAATATTTTATTTCCCCAAATGCATTTGACTCATAACCACTACAATTTTTAGAATCCCAAACCCCTAAACCCTTGAAAATTTAACCCTAATCTTTAACCGTTATAACCCCAAACATGTACATTAACTAGTACATCTATCCATTATTAGTACCATTCTATCACCTATGTTAACCCTAATCACTAACCTCTATAATTTCTAACTTATAAACCCCAAATAGATAAAGCCTAACTTATTAACCCTAAGCACGTAATACCTACATCTCACAAAAATTAATCCTTATAATACTCAAACCATATAACCACTTTATTCCATAACATTATAAGTTGTGTCACATTGATAATATCATGATGTTGGTGATATTATCTTCAAAATTAGGGTCGGCAATATTTTTTGATATTTTCATTCTTACAACATTGTTTTTCATTCTTACGACATTTTCTGATATTTTTCCTGATGTTGCCAGTATTTTTGTCTTCGGACCCTTGGCTATATTTTGTTAATGTCAATGTCGATGTTTGCAACATTGATTTTAACCATTCACATTAATTATCCATAATCCTCGTCCCTCATAATTCCTAACCAATAACCATTAATACATAAAACCATCCAAATAAAAACCCCTAAACAACTAGTCTCTAACTAATATCCTCTAATCCATATAATTCTTGAAACCATTAACACTCATAGCCCCTATTACCCCTAAACCTTATATACCATAACACCTAACCCACAATTCATATAACCCTTAATACATAAACCCATTAACCCCTTTAACTCCTAATTCATAAACTCACTAACCCCTTTAACCCCTAATCTCTAATCCTTATAACCTATAACCCTTTAACCCTTAAAATATATAAACCTATGATAAATCCTCTAACTTCTACATACCCAAACCCCTTTAACCTTTTTCCCTAATAATGTCTTATTCTTAAATTATATAAGTCTTAACACTCATAATATCTAACCTCAAACTCTTGTAACCCCAAATCCCTTGTACAATCCCTAACCATTATAATTAGTGTGACTCACATATTTCGCCCTAAACCTCTATAAAACATAATCCACAACCCCTATATCCCTTAACAATTATAACCCTTATCCACTAATAACAAATACCAAAAATATTTGTCTTATGGACAAGATATGGTACTATTCATTTTGAGTTTTGGCATAAAGATTGTTCTTATAGACTACACTACATTTCACCATAATATAATCCCTACACTCCTTGAAAACCATGTAACACCATTTAAATTAGACACAATATTCTTGTGAAGAATTAACTATACTATCGACGAACTTTTTTCGTCGATAGTATAGCAAATTCGTCGCAAGATTATTTACATTTGTCTCTCTTGCGACAATATCAAATGATTCTTGGATTCATTTCATATTTGGTTTATCAACTTGAAATCTCAATTTGATACTTTTAAATCTAGCTGGACCTCCAATCAAATATAACTATGAAACTTGGAATCATTAACATATCAACTAGAACATATGAAAAATAGGGTTTATGGTTTCCATTATGAATTGATGATGGAAGAAAGCGGGTGTGTCAGTCAAATTTGAGTCCAGAAACCATCCCATATCGTTAAGGCATGCGAATAGTCTATCCAAGTCAAATTTCAATGCATACAGATACAGTTTTAAAACATTTCAACGTTGGCCCCATTCACATGTCACGGTTGCCCGCCTCTAGTATCTTGATGGTGTTGATTAAGAAATCAATGAAATAGAGGTATTTTTCATCAAAAATATGATGAATATACATTGTATATACATTAATGTAGAACCTAAAAGAAAAATGAAGAAAGACCGACGAAATCCTAAAATTTGCATCAACAAAATTGGGTACTTTGAAAGAAAATTAGGGTTTATGGCTTACATGATGAATTGATGATGGGAGAAAGTAGGTGTGTCACTCAAATTTGAGTGTAGAAACCCTCCCATATAGTTAATGCATGCCAATAGTCAATCCATGAAAATTTTTAGTGCATACACAAACTGTTTGAAAAAAATTCAACGTTGGCCCCATTCGCATGTCCCTATTGTCGGTGTCTAGTCCTTGTGCAATTTTTGTTCCTCATTCATCATTCCTAGTTCCTCATTCCTCATTAATTGAGCATGGATTAGTCCTCAAGATCCATTATTTTTGTACAAAATTACATACTAATGGCATAAAATGTCCCACACAAAGACCAAATTAATATCCGCTACATAAGTCTTTTGTATTTTTTCAACGACTATGTAACGGATATCAATTCTAAGAAGATTCAATTAGGACCTAAGAACCTTAATTTATTTACTTAACCATGGTTGAAATAACAGTATCATTCAATAGTAAAATTGTTACATTTCATTGTTTGGCATCAGGTGTGCTGAGGGCTTGAGCCACCATATCCACAAAGGAAACATACCAAGAATATTTGTCTTATGAACAAGATATGGTACTATCCATTTTGAGGTTTGGAATAGAGATTTTTCTTATAGAGTACACTACATTACACCATAATATAAGCCCTACACTCCTTGAAAACCATGTAACACAATTCAAATTAGACACAATATTCTTGCGACGAATTAGCTATACTATCGACGAACTTTTTTTGTCGATAGTATAACAAATTCGTCGCAAGATTATTTACATTCATCTCTCTTGTAACGATATAAAATGATGCTTGGATTCATTTCATATTTTTTTATTATCAACTTTAAATATCAATTTGATACTTTGCAAGCTAGCTGGACCATTAGTCAAATACAAATATGAAACATGGAATCATTAACATATCTACTAGAACATATGAAAAATAGGGTTTATGTTGGAAAAATACTGAGAGGGGGGGTGAATCAGTATTTTGAGCTATTAACAATTTTTCACTTTTCTTTCACTGAAAAATATTAGTCTACTTTATAGAGACCAATTATTGTATATTCTTATGAAAACAGTAGTGCATCCAGGGATTTCTTCATTCATCAGATGTCTTTTAAACAGTAATTCAACAAAATAAACTAACACAGATGAATAGGACACATGAACAACAGGATTTAAGGTGGAAACCCAATTAGGGAGAAAACCACCGCTGTTGTTGTCTCTGTCTTCAATGATTATTATTAAGAAAACATTCTACAACAATGTACTAGTGCAGACTCATACTAGTACGCAGGCTTCTACCTGCAGAAGG
>ML791240.1:618739-629231 GCA_009831015.1 Picea engelmannii
ACACGTGGATGGTCCCGATCACTGCTTGATTTAATGGTTGTGATCAAATCGCGAAATTGCATATCGCGATTTCGGGGTTTTCGTTGTCGAGTGAACTGGACATTTCAAAGTCCCGATCCCCGATTCTCCGATGGGGCCTCCAGACTGCCACGCGTCCACACGAATAGACGGTCCAGATCTCGTCCGAAATTCACCTTGGCTTTAACGGCTACAATCAAATCGCGATTTCGGATTTTTTGATGTCAAGTGAATTGGACATTATAAACTCCCGATCCCCGAATCTCCGATGACTTATCTCCTTCGCAACTTCTGCAGATCTGACGATTGTCGGTCTTTCGGGAAATTTGAATGGAATCCAATGGTCACTGGATCTCTGTCTTCCTTCTTCTCTGTAATCTCTTGCTGCGCACGCTTTCTTCAATGCTGTACCTCCTGAGCTCTTATTTCCGAATCCCCCAAGGGGTTTTATCCTTCATATCCTTCCATCTCCATTGTTGCCATCAATGACAACAACCATCATCGTTGCTTGTTCAATATTTTCCAACAGTTTATGGTTCCATGATGAATTGATGATGGAATAAAGTGGGTGTGTCAGTCAAATTTGATTCCAAAAAGCCTCCCATATTGTTAATGCATGCAAATAGTCTATCCAGGTCAAATTTCAATGCATACAGATATAGTTTAAAAACATTTCAACGTTGGCCCCATTCACATGTCATTGTTGACTGCCTCTAGTATCTTGATGGTGTTGATTAAGAAATCAATGAAATAGAGGGATTTTTCATCACAAATATGACGCAGATACATTGTATTTACATTAATGTAGAACCTAAAATCAAAATGAATAAAGACCGATGAAAGCCTAAAACTTGCGTCAACCAAATTGGGTACTTTGAAAGAAAATTAGGGTTTATGGTATACATGATGAATTGATGATGGAAGAAAGTGGGAGTGTCACTCAAATTTGAGTCCAGAAACCCTCCCATATCATTAAGGCATACCAATAGTCTATCCATGAAATATTTTAGTGCATACGTAAACTGTTTGAAAAAATTTCAATGCTGGCCCCATTCACAGGTCCCTGTTGTCGGTGTCTAGTCCTCCTGCAATTTTTCGTTCCTTGTTCATCGTTCCTCATTCCTCATTCCTCATTTATTTTGTAAAAAACATACTAATGGAATAAAAATTCCCACACAAAGACCAAATTAATATCTTCTACATAAGTCTTTTGTTTTTTTTCAATGACTATGTAACGAATCTCAATTCTAAGAAGATTCAAATAGGTAACAATATCGATGAAAAGTTATACGATAATGATGGTATTAAAATGAAATATATTCTCTTGGTTTCAAGAATAATTTATCCTCTACTGAACAAGGCCAACCATGTGAAGGTGGAAGCTCACATGGCCCCTCCCCTCCCCCTCACATCACTCTCAATAGATCCCCAAAACCCAATCTATAAAATATAAAATAATTGAAAGCAATGTCCTATTAAGATTCATGCTTAGAAACTACAAAAACAAAAATGAATAAAGGTACATGAAATTATGTGTTTCTAAATGATATTTTTAGTCTACCACATACTTTACTATCTTTACAACTATTTACTTGGTCTACCACTACTATAAATGGTCATAATTTCCAACGCCCTATTTCCGTACCCCTGACATTTGACGTCTCTCAACCGCCACTTATGAGGGCTCAACAGGCATCGAAAAATGTCTCGTGGTTTTTCTGACATTGGAATATTGTCAGTATTTTGACTCCCCTAACGTCTGACATCCAACGACCTTTAAAATTTTAATTTCAAAGGACAAACGAAAAACTACCAACGATGTTCATCGGTCTACTGGTGAATATTCCTACGCTATCCCGTTGATGCGACCAATGAGTGTGATGTAGTTCCGACGCTTTGTGTTGCAGACCCCCAAACCCCCGGGTTAAGGTCCACACATCATCACTCTCTTTCTCCCTCTTGAATCTAACTGTCTCTTTGATTCCTTCTTGGGAAATCAAACACACCTATGATGGTGTTACCACAGGTCCTTATGAATTGATCCCGTGTGCACAAACGCTAAGCACCAATTCAAATTCTTCGATCCACTATGTGATCATGTCCTTCACTATTTTAGAACTTTGGATATCATGACTTCAAGACTACAGTTACTGAGTGTCTCAACTCTTCGACTTTTGAAACCTGAATTTCCAATTCGCTGAAATGTAGGCCTCGTTATCCTCCACACTTATACCGCGTTTCATGATTTCGGGAATCCCATAACAAATATCTCGACCTCCTATTCCCCGAAATGTCGAAATGCCAAAATGCCAAATTTTGACACATTTTCCAGTGCTGGCCCCACAACGAAACTTTCTTCCTTTTCGGGATTTCAGACTTTGTGATTTCCGCAAGTCCTGATGCTAAGATTTCGGTTTTCTAACCCACGAACTTCCAAAATGGTCAATGAATTTGACTTCTCTCGTTGATGAGTACGCCACCTGTCCACTCTGCTATCCTCTATCTTGGACGTGAATTCTTCTACCCCCTCAAATCTTTGAACTCCAAAATGAAAGTTCACGAGTAATCCAATGACCCTCGTTGGCTTGGATCTATGGCCCTATCTCTCCTGAGCTTGTACTTTGGAAAACAATCGCCATATCTCCCCTTTATCCTCTGCAAGATCTAATAGCTCTCGGGACTTCCCAAATTTTCCACAGAGAATTTCGACCACTCAATCCTTCTCTTGAGAATTTCTACGAACCGAACAAACGTTCTTTCGCCAAAAATTGACCTCTACGAACCAAATTCGCTCCATCTCCCTTTAAACAGGTTTAATTTCTACCTTCCTTTGGATAGTTTACAAGAACTAACTCTCATGATCTTCTTTCACAATTTCGAGTCTTCAGAAATAAAAAGACTCCTGCACGCAATCCTTGCGGCAACCCTTCATATACTTCTAAGTATTTGATTTCTTCGACCCTGTGCACTCCCTGTGACCATAGTCTTCAACCTTTTCCTGGGTTGATAAGTTCTGAACTTCCAACCAGCCTGCACACACCTTGCAAGGCTTCTATGCCTGACTTTCACCTCCATGGGAAATGAGAACAATGATATGCCTCCTGAGCTTTTCAGAGATGAACTCTGAACCTGTCAATGCACTCTTTGTGGACGCTCCACTGCAGTCCTTGCAGAAACTTTGACTCAAGAAGAGAAAAAATTGAAACTCATTTCCTTACTCTCTCAGACTTCAAATACTTAACATGAAATCATAAATACATAGCATAAAAGAAAATGTACAGCATAAAGAGTAAAACAACCATGAGCATAATATTCAGCATGTATACACAGAAAGCATTAGAACACCATGAGTCTGAATCAAGCTTCATATATTAATCTTAGAACTTCTATACATGGGCTCTCCTACACATATCTCTACTTCTTCTCCTCTCTATTCTCTCTACTCAATTGATAATGCTAATAATGTTACTAATGATACAAGATGAGGGTGTCTATAGTCAGTTTTCCCTCCTACACTCTAAACTGTCTAATCTTCATTTTAAATCTACCTACTCACGTTAACTACCTATAAATGCCTCTACACTTTATAGATGAGAGCGGAGCACTCAAGATATATTTACAATATGGAAGTACACACTCTCTTAACTATTACATTAATGTTTCAAGATATTTTTAAAAATGTGCGTTGGTGCTTTCCAACTATCTTCCGTCTTTGCACTTGCTTGTTGTTTGCGATGCTCCTGCATCATACTCCCTCGCTTGAAAACTTTCATGAACACCTGTTCATGAGATCTTAAGCTATCTGTCCATGCTTTTGAATGTCTGCTTCATTCTCCCAGTTGGAATCTTCAACTGGATGTCCCTTCCATTTGACCAAGTATTCAAAGTACTCTTTCCTCCTAGTCCTCTTGCTGACTCTCTTGTCAAGTATTCTCTCCATCTGTGGATTTTCATCTAGAGGCATTTGTTTATCCCACTAACCCTCTGTCTTTTCACTGTCTACTCCTACTTCTCCATATTTGTAAGGGTACAAATCTGAGATGTTGAATATCGGTGAAATTCCAATCCCATCAAGCAATTCAATCTCATATGCATTTGCCCCAAATTTCCTTATGATATTACATGGCCCAATCTTCTTCATCTTCAGTTTGTTATATGTTCTCCTTGGGAAACTTTCCTTCCTTAGATGTGCAAGAATCAAATCATCAAATTCAAATTGAAGTTCTCTCTTGTGTTGGTCCGTTCTGCGCTTATACTCCTGTCTTGAATTCTGCAGTCGCTCCTTCACTTGGCTGTGGAGTTCTTTCATTGCCTCTACGAAATCTTCTGCACTAGCACTTCTAGTTTCATTTTGTGATAAATATTTCAATTTAGAAACTCCTCTTATCTGCATTTCACAAAAAATCTGAAATGGACTCTTCCCTATTCTTCTATTGATTGAATCATTATAAGCAAATTCCGCCTGTGGAAGAATGTGATCCCACTGACTGTGATGTTCAGTCACTAGGCTCCTTAGTAAATATCCCAAGCTTCTGATCATAGCTTATGTCTGCCCATCCGTCTAAGGATGAAAAGCTCAGCTAAAGGACAAACTCATCCCCAGCTTCTTCCGTAAGGTCCTCTAGATGTCCTACGAACTTGGTGTCTCGATCTGAAACTACACTCCTAGGTAAGCCATGAAGTCTGATAACTTCTTTGAAAAATAGGTTTGCAATGTGAGTTGCGTCACTGGTTTTCTGACATGGTATGAAATGTGCCATTTTTGAAAATCTTTCCACTACCACAAAGATTGAATCAAACCCTCTCTGCGTTCTTGGCAATCCCAACACAAAATCCATGCTTATTGCATCCCACGATCTCTCTGGTATGGGTAACGGTTGATATAACCCTGTGTTCTGTTTCCTTCCTTTTGTGTGCTGACAAATTCTGCATCTGTCCACAAACCTTTTGACATTTTCTCTCATTCCTGGCCAAAAATACGGGCCATTCAACTTCAAGAACGTCTTATCATGAACAAAATTTCTGGCCAATCCTCCACTGTGTTTTTCCTTCAACAGATTCTCCCTCATGGAGCATTTCGGAACACATAATTTATTACCTCTGAATAATAATCCATCTTGGATCATATATTCAGCCCATTTACTTCTATCCCTGAGAATTGGATTCTCAGATGCTTCATACACTTCTTTGAAATCTGGATCATCTCTGTACATATCCTTGAGGTTATCAAAACCCAAAGTTTTGACACTGAACTCCTGCACTAGTAAACATTTCCTGCTCAAAGCATCAACAACTTTGTTAGCAGTTCCTGAAATATGTTTAATTACAAAAGTAAAATTCTGCATGTATTCAACCCATTTAACATGTCTTTGGTGAAGCTTCTCCTATTGAGTTACAAATTGCAATACATGATTGTCACTGTACAAAACAAACTCTTTAGGAACCAAGTAGTGCCTCCACTTTTTTAGTGCTTGTATGACTGGATAAAACCCTTTATCATACGTGGAGTACCTAACCTTTGCCTCATTCCATTTCTCACTGAAGTATGCGACTGGCCTGTCATCTTGACTCAAAACTACTCCAATTGCAAAACCACTAGCATCACACCTGACCTGAAATGTCTTACTAAAATCTGGCAACACCAGAATTGGTTGCTCAGTAATCTTCCTCTTTAACAAATTGAAGCTTTTCTCTGCTTCTTCTGTCCAGTGAAAATATTTATGTCTTTTCTTCACTGTGTCCATCATTGGTGCACTAATTCCACTGAAATTTCTGTTGAATTTTATACATAAATTAGCCAATCCATGAAAACTTTGAACTTCAAAGAGACTCTTTGGTGATGGCCAATTCTTAATCACCTCCACTTTATTTGGATCCATCTTCAACTTATCTACAGAAATAACAAAACCCAAATAAATGAGCTCTGTCTTCATGAATGAGGATTTCTTCATATTTATCAATAGATTCTCTTGCTGTAGGATCTTCATCACACTAGCCAAATGTTTCAGATGCTCTACCTCTGTTTTACTGAAAATCAGTATTTCATCAAGATACACAATGACAAATTTTCCGATGAAATCCTTTAGGACTTCATTCATAAATCTCATGAAGGTACTTGGGGCGTGTATTAAGCCAAATGGAATAACAAGCCATTCATACAACCCTTCGTTAGTCTTGAAGGTTGTCTTCCATTCATCACCTTCTCTCATATGAATTTGATGATAACCACTTTTCAAATCAATCTTCAAATTTTTTTTCGCTCCACTCAAGAAATCCATCAAATCATCCATTCTTGGTAATGGAAATCTGTACCTGATGGTAATCTTGTTAATTTCTCTTGAGTCTGTACACATCCTCTAGCCTCCATCTTTCTTTGGGCTGAGCACTGTCGGAACAACACATGGACTCAAGATTTCTCTAACCAACCCTTTGTCCATTAAATCCTAGACCTGTCTTTTGACCTCCTCATTCTCCTACGGCGTCAATCTGTACGATGCTTTGTTTGGTAAACTAGCTCCAGGTATACGATCAATGTCATGACTTGTACTTTTGATCGGTGGAAACGAATGAGGTAGTTCGTCCACTACTATATCAACAAATTATTCCAGTAACTTCTAGATCTCCTCTGGTAAATCATCCACTCTCGTATTGGTTAAAACAATTCTAGGTTTCCTAACCACAATGAATTGTGGATCTTTCTTCTTCTTAACCTCCTTAAGAACTTGCTTCCCACTCATGAGAAGTACAGTGTTGCTTACTTCAAGTTTCACCTTTTTGTCCTTAATCGACAACAACATGTGAGTTCTCCCATTCTTCTCTAGGGTGTATGTGTTCTTTCTCCCATTGTGAATCACATTCCTGTCATATTGCCAAGGTCTACCCAGCAATAGATGACAAACATCCATGGGAATGACATCACACAATATCTTATCATTATATCCTCCTATTTCAAATTCATCTAAACATTGTTTAGTGACATTTACCTGATGTCCTTTTTGTAGCCATGAAAATCTATATGGGCTTGGATGTTCAATAGTCTCCAACTCCATCTTTTATACCATCTCCGTAGAAACAAGATTGTCTATGCTACCACTATCCACGATGACCTTGCATACCCTGTCTTTGGTCTTGCAAGAAGTCCGAAAAATACTATCCCTTTGCACTAGATTATCCGCCTCCTTTTCTGGCGTTAAGAGAACCTTCCTCATCACCAATGATATTCCACCTTCAGCATCCTCTACCTCAACATTCCGTCTTTGTGCTTCAACAATGTGAGTTTCACCACCTTCTTTCTTCTTGTCTAGACATTCATAGGATTTGTGTCCATTCTTTCCATAGGTAAAGCATTTTATTACTCCACCTCTACCTCTTCTTCTTCCTCTAGCACGAGGAAAAGTGTTATTATCAACATACTGTCCTCTTTGTTCGGCATACTACCCTCAATATGAGCTTACACCTCTCTCATTTTGAGGTTGAGGTTTCTTCCACTCTTCCTTAGGCTTCTGATTCCTATCCTGGACAACTGTTTTGCTTCTGGGCTGACTTCTGCCTCGACCTCTTTGACCCTGCTTTCGGCTCAGCTTCTCTTCAGCCTTTAGAGCCATCTGATAAGCATCTTCCACTATTTGGATGGTCATCATGCTCATCTCATATTGAATGTCATATCTCAGACCTACCCTGATGTTTAGCTTGTAGAACTCTTCAGTATAATCTTTTACTGACATTAGCTTTTGTCTCAAATTATGCATTCTTTGAAACAAAGTGATTTTGTAATCCTTGGGTACGAATTTTTCTTTCTCTTCATGATCATTCTATCCCAACTCTTAATTTTATGCTTGCCTTTGCAGCGTCTGTCAGGTTGTATTTCATCCCACCAAAATGCTACATTTCCTTTAAGTCTTTTGACGACATGTTTGACCTTCTTGTCTTCCTCGACATCTTCATAGTCAAAATACGTGTCCAGAGCTCTAATCCAGTCTAGAAGCTCTTCATCATCTAGGTTTCCTTCATATACTAGAATGTCCATTTTTTCCCTAGAACCTATCCTTGCAACAGCCCTGAATAGGCGTTCTTCTGCTGCATATTCAGCTACAACTTGTTCTCCTCCATGTCCAACTTCATCTTCACTTTCAAACTCATTGATATCTCGAGCACCGACTGTGCGCCTGTGTGTTAATTCCATGGCATCCAACCTAGCATGCATTTCATGCATCTCTCTTGCCCCTGGTGGCTTAGGTAATTTCCTACCCCTTATTCTTGGCATTTCCCTTTCCTTTGGTGGATAAGGGGTTTTACTATCTCTTCTTCTTGGTGGCATGGTTGAAAATCTTTATTTTCCCTGCTACAGAAAGCAAAGAAAATTTTTCTAGGCTCTGATACCAGATGGTCCAGATCCCCCAAACCCTCAGGTTAAGGTCTACGCAGGATCTCTCTCTTTCTTCCCCTTGAATCTAACTGTATCTTTGATTCCTTCTCAGGAAATCAAACACACCTACAATGGTGTCACCACAGGTCCTTATGAATTGAGCCCGCGTGCACAAACGCTAAGCACCAATTCAAATTCTCCAATCCACTATGTGATCATGT
Source organism: Picea engelmannii (assembly GCA_009831015.1). Classification (NCBI taxonomy): domain Eukaryota; kingdom Viridiplantae; phylum Streptophyta; class Pinopsida; order Pinales; family Pinaceae; genus Picea; species Picea engelmannii. The sequence goes on from ML791240.1 coordinate 627,344, forward strand.
CCTTTTGTTAAGCCCTAATATTGTCTCATTACCCATTAATTCGGGCATATTATATTATTAATGTTATTTTATTTATGTTGTCTTTAGGCCACTAGTTGTAATTATACCTCCTAGTCTCCTATATATACCAAGGAGACATTTTCATTTTGAATCATCTTGTACTTGAACATTTAAGTGGGGTAAAAGGAGGTCTCCCCCTTGAAGAGGGTTATTATCTGAAATTATCTCTTTTTCAAGGCATTGAGTACTTTTCCTAAGGTTTTTCTATGCTATATTAATGTTTGGTTCTTAACATATGGTATCAGAGTTCAAGGTCTTGGGGTTTCGCTGCTACATCTGAGACACCGCGAAATTTTCACTATAACTGTTTTTCTACAACATTTCAGAAGGAACAACTTGGAGGATATTTAGTATATGGATCAAGGTACATTGGGTTCAAAATTCATCTCCCGAGGCCTTATACTTTTAGAGATACAACATGTACAATATAGGGTTATGGAATCATCCTGAAATGATCCATTGCAGAATTTTTGCTATAAAACATTTTTTGTAATGTTTCAGACCCTAAAATCTAGAGGCCATTTACAGAAATTATTAAGGTATATGTGGTAAAATTTTTAGCTTCTAGGTCATCTTAAATTTGTAGATACACCTTGTGTAAGATAGGGTATCTGACTAGTCCTATTGACTAGTCTCAATAAGGTGTTCTAGGTAAAACAATCATAAAGTCTTGATAGAGTATCCAAATTGAGTGGGACTAGTTTCATTGGATCATGGACAGTCTGTAGTATTTTGGGTAAGAGTTTCAAAATTTTATATCAATTATTTTGTGTGGGGCATGCTATACAAGAGAGATCTCTTGGAAAGGCCAAAAATCGGCAAGTTGTGAGGAAGTTACCATAAATTCCACTTGGCACATCCAATTTTGATCAGACATGTGGCATTGCAAAGAAGAAATATCAAAAAAATACCTAAAATAAAGTTTCATAGCCAAAAGGGCCAAAACTTGGGAGATAGAACATAATAAATATTGTCTAGCAGAATTGCCTCGAAATCAAGATTAAAAAGTGATACTTGGCTAACATGTCACCAAAAAAGGGACCTTCTACACCAAATAAGCCTCCAGAAAATCCTAATTGGACTCTTGATGAAGGTGGAGAAATTCATAGGGAAATAAATGAATTACAAAATAAGATGGATTCAATGGAAGCTAAGTTGGATACTAAGATGGATGGATTAAAAGGGGAGATCATGGAAGTATTGAAAAATTTTGTAACAGAGAAGACACCTGAAAGTGAAAATGCATCCCATGAAATTTATGATGAGGACACAAGGAAGGTGAATCAAGAATGGGGAAACTCCAAATTTAGTTTGAACACCAACCATGTTCCTAAGATTGATATGAGTAAGTTTGATGGCAAGGACTCAATCACATGGATACTTCAGATGGAGCAATTCTTTGATCTCCATAATGTGCCACATACACCAAAGGTACAAATTGCTTCTTTATATTTAGAACCTAATCAATTTGTTTGGTATCAATGGCTTTATTCTTTCAAATCACTCGTCACTTGGACAATTTTCACAGAAGAAATGATAGCACACTATGAGGATACAAGGAGCAATACCTTCTTTAGCCAATTGATAAATCTCAAGCAAAAGGGTTAAGTTACCAAGCACATTGAGAACTTCCAAAGATTGAATACAAAGGTAACCGATATTCCACATGACCACTTGATTGATGTATTCATAAGAAATTAAAAGGATAACATTCAACATGAGGTTCTCCTTTGGGAACCCAAATCATTGGAGAATGCATTTAAGGTGGCAAGAAATGTTGAAAGTAAAAATATGGCTATGGCTACTAGAAGGACCTATCCTAACATCT
>ML791240.1:639129-655594 GCA_009831015.1 Picea engelmannii
TTATGTCGGCTTTAGGCCATTAGTTGTAATTATACCTCCTAGTCTCCTATATATACCAAGGAGACATTTTCATTTTGAATCATCTTGTACTTGAACATTTAAGTGGGGTGAAAGGAGGTTTCCCCCTCAAAGAGGCTTATTATCTGAAAATATCTCTTTTTCATGGCGTTGAGTACTTTTCCTAAGGTTTTTCTATGCTATATTGATGTTTGGTTCTTAACACCTTCACTATTTCAGAACTTTGGATATCGCAACTTCGCGACTCCTGTTACCAGGTGTCTCGACTCTTCGACTTCCGAAACCAGAATTGTCGATTCGCCGACATGTAGGCCTCATTATTCTCCACACTTATACCGCGTTTCACGATTTCAGGAATACCAAAACAAATATCCCGACCTCCTATTCCCTAAAATGTTGAAATGCCGAATTCTGACACGTTTCCTAGTGCTAGCCCCATAATAAAACTTTTTTCCTTTTTGCGATTTTGGACTTCACGATTTCCACGAGTCCTGATGCTAAGCTTTCGATTTTCTAACCCACAAACTTCTAAAATGGTCAACAAATTTGACTTCGCTCGTTGACGAGTACACCACCTGTCCACTCTGTTGTCCTCTATCTTGGATGTGAATTCTTCTGCCCCCTCAAACCAATGAACTCTGAAATGAAAGTTCACGAGTAATCCAAGGACCCTCGTTGGCTTGGATATACGGTCCTATTTCTCCTGAGCTTATACTTTGGAAAATGATTGCCATATCTCCCCTTGCTCCTCTGCAAGATCTAACGTCTCTCGAGACTTCGCAAATTTTCCACAGAGAATTTCAACCACTCGATCCTTCTCTTGAGAATTTCTATGAACCGAACAAACGTTCTTCCGCCAGAAATTGACCTATGGGAACCAAATTTTCTCCGTCTCCCATTAAACAGGTTTAATTTCTACCTTCCTTTGGACATTTTACAAGCACTAACTCTCCTGAGCTTCTTTCACAATTTCGAGTCTTAAGAAAAAAAAAGACTCCTTCATGCACTCCTTGTAGCAACCCTTCAGATACTTCTAAGTATTTGATTTCTTCGACCCTGTGCACTCCCTGCGACCGTAGTCTTCAACCTTCTCCTGGGTTGATAAGTTTTCAACTTCCAACTAGCCTATGCACACCTTGCATGGCTTTTGTGCCTGACTTGCACCTCCATGGGAAATGAGAACAATGGTACCCCTCCTGAGATTTTCATAGATGAAGTCTAAACCCGTCAATGCACTCCTTGCGAAAGCTCCACTGCACTCCTTGTAGGAACTTTGACTCAAGAAGAGAAACACTTGAAACTCATTTCCTTACTCTCTCAGACTTCAAATACTTCACAAGAAATCATACATACACAACATAAAAGCAAATTTATAGCATAAAGAGTAAAACAACCATGAGCATAATATTCAACATGTATACACATAAAGAATTAGAACACCATGAGTCTGAATCAAGCTTCATATATTAATCTCAAAACTTCTATACATGGGCTCTCCTACACATCTCTCTGCTTCTTCTCCTCTCTATGCTCTCTGCTCAATTGATAATGCTAATAATGTTACAAATGATACAAGATGAGGGTGTCTATAGTCAGTTTTCCCTCCTATGCTCTAAACTGTCTAATCTGCATTTTAAATCTACCTACTCACCTTAAATGCCTATAAATTCCTCTACACCTTACAGATGAGAGTGGATTTCTCAAGATCTGTTTACAATATGGAAGTACACACTCTCTTAACTATTACATTAATGTTTCAAGATATTTTTAAAAATGTGCATTGGTTCTTTCCAGCTGTCTTCCGTCTTCGCACTTGCTTGGTATTTAAGATGCTCCTACATCACTTTGATGTGAGCGTTTCCCATCAAAAGTTTGACCCGTAGTAGTCGGAAGACTAACGAACCTGAATATTTATAAAAAAACAATTGTTGAAAAGAGGCGAGGCATTATTTTTCTCAAGTTCATAAAAGGCACATAAAGTTTCCTCAATACTGACCAGCCCATTCCGGTTGCCAAATTCTACAAGATCCCGGAGAAAACCTTCGATTGGATCAAGCTTCAACAAAGGCAGAGATGGATTGGTTGCTGCAATTGGAAATGGGGCAAAGAAATGGCATGGAATTTATCAAAAGATGATTCTATCAAGTAATAGGGAAAAGAAATGGCATGGAATTTATCAACATTAGTCCCTCATGGCCACATAAATGTATTGTCTATGTTCATACCAAACCAAAATTTATTCACTTGTAGCACCTATGGGGTTCACAAAATGGGTTTAGTAACTCTAATCATCTAGTCATACCATTTTTTGAAAGTGGTCTCATTGAATGCAAAATTCTTAGTGTCCTTCCAACTCTTCCAAGCATCAAATTGCAATGAAAGAATTTGTTGATTGGGCATGGGATGAAGTTATCTTCCCTATAGGGGATTCCATTTCCACATCCCAAAAGAAACCAATGGATAGCCAAAGATGAATTAGGTGGATTATGTGTGGATATTAGCACATGCCTGAAAGACTTCATCTATTAATAACTTAAACCATTTCAATTTACTTCCCTGCACACATAATTTAATGAAAAATTGGGCATCTAGGTTGAATTATTCCTTGGTGTACTATTTACACATGAGATGGATTGCAATCAACTAGAAAGAAAAATGGCCCTCGGGGTTAATAATCAATGAGAGGATGGCACCACAACCTCCCCTATATGTACCATACTTGTGATACAGGCTAGTTTCATCCTTATTACGACTATGCTTCCTCATAACTTGAAATGCATGGGAGACATATTCCCCCTCCATAGACAACCTTGTTAAAATGTGTACATCCTGCACATGTATAGGGTATTCCCATTCAATCCATATGTAATGCCAAAGACCAACAAGGCATGCAACACCACAAAATTATATTTACAGTAAGGTTCAAACATAGGCTTCCAAACTATGGCAATGCCACTAGAGTCAAATGGAATGTAATCAAGATAGGCTTCATGTGTAGGAACAAGTAATCATCAATGAACTTTTTGTTGACCAGTCTCATTTTCTCAACCTTCCAATGCAAATCCTATAAAAATTCAACTCTCAAATCATAGAAATCTATTGGAACTGCTTCTTTTTTTCACAGTGTAGCTTTTAGAGCCAAAACCCTTCTTGTTAATTCCTTAAAAATCTAATAAAAATAAAACTAGATTTTATCACTCTAAACTCTACAAACTCTCTTCAATTCCTTACCCTTCTTGTCAATGCCTTACAATTCATATTTTGCCAAGAAAAAATTGTTATACCAAGAAACATTCTTCAGAAAGATCCTCTTCTAATTTCTCAGGCGAAAAATCAGTTGGTTTTGGTTGGAGAATTCCCTTGTCTTGTATAGGTCTCAACCATGGACACTCTGATTTTACGCCTGAGAAATTAGAAGAGGATATTTTTGGTAGAATTCACTTGTCTTGTATAGGTATCAACCATGGACTCTCAGGCTTAAAGTGCTTCAAAACCTGCATACAACAATGACCAAATTACTTCATTTGTCACTAAACAACTTCAATAGCTAAATATTGTCTAACCTTCAATAGATAATTAAACAACTTACAAGTATTTAAAAAAATACATATCAATCCTTATGGGTATGGGGAACAATATCACATCCTAGAAATTGTACAAAAAATTGCAATGGAGGCCAGTTCAAATTTTGTCGGAATTACATAATTAGCCCCAGGAGAATCAAAACAATGTTTAGTATAAAATAGAAATAGACGCACTGCAACTTGATTGCCTTTTGATCCCAAATCCGCTTTTTTGTGAGTCAATATTAAAACTCTTGGATGGGACTGCCAATGAAAAACATAAGAGGATTTAAAAGATAAATAAAAAATAAGGGTCATAACCATAATCTAGATACAAACACCAAAATTGTGATAACTACCAACTCTGAAGTATATATTTACCCTGAGGTGAATCAAAACAATCTTGAGAATAAACCATTGTAACAATCATTGATTTTTGTCAACACAAAATTAAATCGCAAAATCATTTACAAAATCCAAATGCCAGTTATAGCTCAACTTCAATGTAGAAAATAGAAATCAATGTGCTACAACTTGATATCCTTTGAGCACATTGGATAGAGCCACTATTAAAAAAAAAAATAGGGTTTTAAAAGAAGAAAGGAGAAACAAGGAAAATTCTATAACTAGACCATATAATAGAATAAGCTTTGCAATTTCAACATATGGCCAACATATACAATTGAAAACCAACTAATCACTAAATATTGTCTAACCTTCAATAGATAATTAAGAAATTATATAACTATGTGATTTATGAAACATTACTTTGGCGATTATAAAAGAAAAATACACCCTTCAAAACAATGATGCATCATATATATAATTAAAGCTTCTAGACCAAACCCCTTATTTGTGCTAGTTTCACCTCTGAGTTACAATGCCATGAGTTGCTTCATGCTCAATAGTTTTTCCATTAGGACAAACCTAGAAAAGACAACAAAATCCAAGATTATTCAATGGACATATTTAACCTCCAGGATATTCCTACTCAAGATAATAGGTCGCTACATTGGACAATCTAGAATATTAAATAAAATATGTATTTTAAAAAAATTATTCAACTGCAATTATTTACTATACGTTAAGATGCACTAAATTGAGAATGTCAGAACATACCTTGACAATGTTTACAAGCACCTTATTAGCCTTTTTTTAGAGTAGCCCCTCATCATCCTAGATTCAAACATCGAATTACTCATTGAGAACAAACTACAAACATGATAGTTATAGAACTAGAAATAACTCCTGAATGGGCTCCTTTTGGTTTCAAGAATAATTTATTGGAGTCGTCTAATCTTGCAGCAAACCTCCCTCGATCTGATGGAGCAACAACGAAGTCAACATTGGCTTTGTTGTTGCTCTGGTGGATCGAGAGAGGTTTGGTCCAAGATTAGCCAATTCCTAATTTATTCTCTACTAAATAGGGCCAGCCACGTGAAGGTGGAATCTCTTATGGCCCCTCCCCCCCCTCACATCACTCTCAATTCCCCAATACCCAATATAACTGATATATTTAGGGTAAAAACTGAAGTAGACATAAATTTAATATTTTTTCTCACAATATGCTTACTACAGATCGAATCTAAACATAAGGGTAAAAAGCAGATAATAGAAATATAACAAAAATTTTCAAATCACATCAAGAAGATAACCATTGATAGTAATTAAATATCATTTCATAATCTGAACATACTATGAAGATAGGTACTGCTATAAAATAATTCAACGATATTCAATATGAAATTGAACAGTGAACATAATAAATAACAGTAGTAAAAGAGATAGGGTTAGAAACTTACCTAAGTGTGGAAACACCCATATATGTACTCAGTAAAGGGAGAAGTGTCAAGCACTTACCTGAGGGTAGACCTTACCAAGTGAGAGAGAGATGACCATCACAAAAAACAAATCACAACAGACCCCAAAAACAAGATGACCTCAATCAATCAAAGAACCCTCAGAGACCAACGTTGCCTTGTAACCATCCACTTTGGGTCACGTTTCTCTTAACACATTAGGAAAATTATGGAGGGTCATGACAACCTTCCTTGAGGCACGCCACATAACACAGAGGTACAATAGAGGTCACAAGAGGCAGAGGCAAGTTGACAGTGCCAAGGTTAGGTTGTGACAGGGTCAAGGAAGCCACGACAAGGCTACAGAGGGGTAGCTACAGGATGACAGTGCCAAAGATATGCTATGGCAGGGTCAATGCTGTCGAGGGGTAGCTACAAGATGATAGTGCCAAGGATAGGTTGCGGCAGGGTCAAAGTAGCCACGACAAGGCCGTCGAGGGGAAAATAAAGGATGACAACACCTAGGTTAGGCTGTGGTAGGGTCAAGGTAGCCACGACAAGTCTATTGAGGGGTAGCTACAGGCTGACAGCGCCAAGGATAGGTTGTGGCAGGGTCAAGGTTGTCGAGAGGTAGCTACAAGCTAACAACACCAAGGATAGGATGCGACAGGGTCAAGGAAGCCATGAAAAGGCTACCGAGGGGCTACTATAGGCTGACAGTGCCAAGGATAGGCTGTGTCAGGGTGAAGACAACCATGACAAGGTTGTTGAGGGGAAACTACAGGTTGACAGTGCCAAGGATAGGCTACAATAGGGTCAAGGAAGCCAAGGGGTAGGTACAAGATGACAACACCAAGGATAGGCTGCGATAGGGTCAAGGAAACCACGACAAGGATGTAGAGGGGAAACTACAGGCTGACAGTGCCAAGGATAGGTTGCGGCAGGGTCAAGGAAGCCATGACAAGGCTGTCGAGGGGAAACTACAGGCTGGCAGCGCCAAGGATAGGCTGCGATAGGGCCAAGGCAGCCATGACAAGGCTACTAAGGGGAAGATATAGGCTGACAGTGCTAAGGATAGGCTGTGACCAACACATAAGAGGGGGAACCTAGCCACAATAAGGGTGACCAAAATATACAAGTCAACAAGAGGGGCTTAACCAATCATAAGATAACAACATAAAGGGTCATCTCTTTGTGAAAAGTTTGAATCATAATGTGGCAGTCTCATCCTCATACAAAGGGGGTTTCCACACTTTTATGTGGGATTTATACCTTCTAGTCTAATCCAAGGGTCAAATGGTCAAAGGCAAAGAAAAATGTCACTATCTACTAGATAATATGCATTAAAAATATTCAAAAAAGTCACGGAAATGTAAATTTATCAAGAACTCATTGAAAGGAAAAGAAAAAAAAAAGGTATGAAAGACCTTAATATTGACAGGCATATGTGAATATTTTTTTATTATAAATGATTGGTATTATAATATTATACATCAGTACTAGTATTTGTTTTTTTCTTCTTTGCACGACTTGCTGCTAATTTCCTAAGTATTTCATTGATATCTGTGTCATCTTCTTTTACCGTGTGCTCTTCTATTGTTGATTTTCCTTGCATTCTTGCACACACTGCATTCCTTGTCACATACTCACGACGTTGAGGCACCAGATGTGGGTCATCGCTTACAGTGACAAAAAATATTAAATTTATAGGGCAAGTTATTGAATACAATTGATTTAGTTCATTAATAAGAAAAAATATGACTGGAATGTAATAATTTACCTGCATTGTGATCCTCTTCTGTTAGAGGATCTCGATGTATGTCATGCAGATATACCACCGAAACCACAAAATTTATAAGTAGACAATCATAATTGAATTAGTAAAAAGAAAAAATAGAATCACAAAATTCATAAGTACGAAATTGTTAAGTTATATATGATTAATATACAACCATATTACCATGGTGGCTCTCATGTGCAGCAACATCATGGGGCTTCAACGAACCAGTTATGTTAGGATCAGGTTGCACCTCACTTTCAGGAGGTTGCAACTCACTGTTAGGAGGTTGCACCTCACTTTCATGGGGCTGCACAGAAGCACCATCTTGTGGTTGCTCTCTACTAGAAACAAACTATTCTGCAGTACTATTGATGGGATCAGTAATATTGTTGCTCCCTTGCTATAAATAACAGAGCAACATATAAAATTATTGGACGATATCAAACGAGAATATATTTTAAAGGTAATGAAATTGTGTTATTGTGGTTAGATTTTTATAATATACCATCTCATGCACACTGCATCTTGGTGATTGTCCCAAGATTTTTCGGTGATCAATAACAACTTGGTATCCATACTTGTAACCAAGATGAAGATCTTTTGTAGTGGAGTTGGTACCAAAATCGTCCCCCCTATATTGCATAAGAGTATTGATTTTTGTTATTGGTTGCCCCATGAATTACCAGAAACCTGGAAGACGATACAACTAATAATATTGTTAAGATGTTTGATTACTTACGATTTGTGCCTATAACTTCAAATAGTCACCTTGGCCTAGTGTGTGTTGGACATGTTTCTCAACCCTTGCCTTGGTGGATTTCGAAGTGTTAGGGAGCCTATGAAAAATTTCAAGTATGTTATATACCGCAATTGTATTTAAAAATAAAGAAAGCTAAAAGTATTGAATTCAAATTGTAATTTACCTTCCTGGACCAGGTGAATTTCTTCCTTCTTTTCTCAATGGTACATGCATCTGGTCGAGCGAACAAGTCTTGGATCAATTCATTTGTCCCATCATCTTCAACTATATTGTTATTATTGTCATCTTCTTCCATAGGATCATTAAATTGATCTTCAATATTCAACACTCCAAATTCCTTGGCACCCTATAGTACAACATCATTTATGCTATACTTGGCACGTTAAGATGCTTAGGGGGGCAACCTGACTTTATAATTACAAACAATCATGCAAAATTAGTGTACTGCATAAGAAATATTTAAACAATATAAAATTTTATAAATACAATCAATATAAAGATATAATAATGAATATATAGTTTACCAAGGGACGATATTCGTTCGGTCCACCTTCAACGTGCCCATGGGTTCTGCAATGTATTACAACTATTTGTATTAAAATTCTTCTGACTTTTGTGCTCCCGCATTTAGCACAAGGGAAATAACCTCTCTCGTCACCTTGTCCATAATATATCCACATTCTTCACCAAAACCAAAATATTGAGACGATTATGTTATAAAGTTCAGTGATGATGTGCTAGATCTATTCAATTCTTGAAATGCAATAGACCAGACCATACGATATATTTTACCACATAAGGTTCAAAGCTTCACCATAACCAAGTAACATAATCAAATGACATAATGTAACTAGGGCAAGAGATCAAGTCACATATATGTATGGAAAAATTATCATGTTCACAGATGACATAAAATCTACATAAACATATAAGGTTATAAAATATTAAAGGACACAAAAGAAAAAAAATATTTAACTAACCTTCAAAGTCTAAAATCCTCTTGCACGCCTTGAACAATGATCACAAAACTAAGCTTTGTAGATCAAAGATCAGTTCAATCTCTTAATCAACAAGCAAACCTTCACATAAAAACAAATATTAGCAGAGCTATAACACATAAAATATGTCACAACTATAACAAATTAGTCAAAATCCGGTTCGAATTAACTAATTTATAGATTCGTCATCATCAGAATTCCGACGACTATAACCCTAAATTAAGGTTGACCATTTTGACATCAATGACCATTATGTTTACATACAAACGGCTATATTAAAGTATCATAACTAGGCGTCGTACTTCTGATGACCTTAGAACATGTCAGAAATCTGACGTTATCGGAACTAATTTAAAAAAAAAACAGCAAAATTTATTTTTTTTTAATTTTTTTTCGAAAAAAAAATTGATTTTAACACAATCGTCATAAAATTTCATTGATTTTTTCACCTATATGTAATAGTGTTCCCTCCCCCTCACATCACTCTCAATTGATCCCCAAAACCCAATCTATAAAATATAAAATAATCGAAAGCAATGTCCTATTAAGATTCATGCATAGAAACTACAAAAACAAAACTTAGTGAAGGTACATGAAATTATGTGTTTCTAAATGATATTTTTATTCTACCACATACTTTACTATATTGAAAACTATTTCCAGGTTTCAAATAATAATTAAACAACATGTAACATAGGATATAAAAATGTCTTATAAAATGTAAAAACATTTAATTAACCCATGACATTAAAAGTAATTTATTTTAAGAGAATAATTCATACAAATTAAAATATTATATATTCACGTACCTAATCCAAGCTCAACATATGTGTAATCATCCTTATTCTCTATCTTGATATTCTTCATCGAACTTGATATTTGTAACATCATCTAGTTCTGAAATGATGTTGAAAGGATTGATGATATCATCATCTTCATCAATGTCATTTTCGAGCATATTTTCATCGACATCATCATCAAGAATTGCAATATTGTATCCTATGCCTATATCATGATCTTATTCATCTTCTTCATCTATTGACCCTCCATGATCTTCCGGCTCTATCTAATATTCTGTCAAATGATCTTCCTGATCTTCAGTATCATCTTCTTCCTGTAAATTAGTATACTTAATTGGCCTTCCTCTTGGATCATATCTAACAACAAATGACCAATCCATTTCACCTAGAACATTTGAGTAAAAGACATGTTCACATTGGCTTGGTAAAACATAGCGATTATGTCCTCTTTCAAACATCGTTGTTTTAATCATTGGAAAGTTGTTGGCATGTTGAATCACAGTTCTTTCCTCATCACATTCATGCATTCGTAACCTATACCATTTGACATCGAACATAACTAATTTGAAGGAATTAAAGTCACACTTAAGTATATCATTTAAATAACCATAGTATCTATTTTTAGATTCTTCGGGATGTCTGTCACTCCTAGAGGAAACATTAGTAACCTAGAATACTGCAGTTATCCCACTATCATAAGTTTTCCTGGTTTCATCCAATTGTTTGATGCAAAATTTACGACCATTGCACCACATAGCCTTGTGGTGTTTCAACTGCAATATGTCAGATATGTAAAAGATACATTGTCAATTAATAAATTAACATATATTTATATAACTTTAAAAGTATCTGAAAAATAAAGTACACATGTAGTCACATTAGTATAATATAAAATAACTGAAAAAAATGGGTGACATTCATTACCTGTCCATCTTTCAAACCATATGCTAGATCAATTTCCCTATGCATAACATTGGCATCTTCGTTACAATGAGATTCTCTAACCAATTTAGATAATCATTTCCATGATAACCAACCTCCATTATGTTGTTTACATCTTTCAATCCATACATTCATCCAGTCAAAATTGTTTGCAATGTATAAATGCAGTGCATCCCACTCTAGAGCAACTGAATCAAAAAAAAATAATTCACCAATATAAAATATTAGTTATAACGTACAATATGCAGGTAATTATAAATATTTATAATTTATGAAATAAAATATATTAGTATATTAATGAGTAGGATCATATACACAAAAATGAAACTTTATATGTATTATTAATATAAATTTTGACAATTATTAATATATTACCTCTCGTTTTTTTTATTCTACCTTTCCCCAACAGATGCTCCTAATATTCAAATTTTTTGATGGAGTTCACATCCCAAATGTGATCCACTGCATGCATAGTTGGCACTGCTAATTTAGTAAGATACTGACTAATATACACCATGGATTGATATAGCATATATCCATCCACCATAGAACCCTCAGGATGTGCTCTTTGTCTAACCAATGCCTTCAATGATTTCAAGTGCCTCTCCACCATCCACATTGACCTTCTGTGAACAAGTACAAAATTTTCAATCTCCTCAACTTGGTGTATGAGGTAGTGTTCTTGTGCATTGAAAAATGCAGGAGGTATATACTTTTTCATTTCACACATTAGACGAGGAATTTCTCTCTTCCAATACTTTATATCATCTTCATGGATTTCTTTCAATGACAACCATCTACATGAGATCATGACACAAGAAAATAACATGTTTCAACATAACATAATATAATATATTACATTACATTACAAGTAAAACACGTGTCATTAAGCACAAAAATAATTTGAAAGAACATTTTGCATATAAATCACAACTACGTCTTACCTCATGTATTTTCCAAGATCATATATAAGTTGTTTGACGTTGTTGTCAAAGTCGTTTGGAAGAGATAACGGTAGAACATACTGTAACAACAAAATGAATCATTATTTGTTTCGACCAAAGAAGAGAAGAATATATATATATATATATATATATATATATATATATATATATATATATATATATATATATATAATATCTATAAGGCCAATATATATAAATGTGTATACCAAAATTATTACCTTAATGAAGGTATGCCAATAATGTGTTTTTACCCCACCAAATTCACCTTTCTTCGTTGAGATATTTTTTATGTTTGAAGCAAAACCCATGGGAAATTTAATTCTTTGAATGAACTCTTTTACATCATTTCTTTGTTGCTTTGTTAGTAATCATGGAAGGTTATTTCTTTCTAATACTCCATCTGATCTATTTGAATATCATATCACACTTCGCATTGCATGATTGGCTTCTTGAATTTCAGTACAAATTTTGACAACTTTTTCTTTGTCCCTCCTACCATCTATGATTCGCCATAACATTTCAGTCACATTCTTCCCAGTATGCATTGTACAAAAAAAATGAGCTATTTTTAGCTCCTCATAGTAGGGAAACCTCATGAATTGAGTGGGATAAGATTTCATTCCTCGTGGAAGCCCATTATTAATACCTTCATGATGATTGCAACTTTCATGAAGCATAAAAGAAATCACAAAAATAATTATCAAATATGGTAAAATAAATTCAATGATTAAAATAAAAATTCAAAAAATTACATGATCTACGATACATTATGAAATTGAGTACCTTGATGATTTCTATTATATTCCAACCTCCATAGGTGAGGTGTCATTCTTTGTGGTTTTGAATGAGTCTCTTCTTTCCCATTGAAAAGATGTTTTTCAGTAGTACGATACCTATGGTTCTTAGGAAGAAGGTGCCTATACTCATCAAACACAATATTTCCTAAACTTTTTGATTGATGATACTTCATCTTAGGGCCACAAACTGGACATGCAAATTTACCCTTTGTTTCAAGACCTGCAACAAATGGATTAATGTCAATTATGCGATGAGATTATTTAAAAATTAAGCATGCACCATGATAACAATAAAATATTATACAATATTAAAGAGCAATATTAGAATGCTACATACCACCAAAATGTGTTAGTCTAGGAGCATCATGAATTTTCCATAAAATTATTCCATGGAATTTAAATTTCTTCTCCCCGATTGGTTAACATATGTCATACATTGTGATGCTCACCGATAAATTTAGTAGCTCGTCGATAAGAGGCTTGATATATACATTCATATATTTAACCTGGTACTTACCTAATTGTTTGAAATTACACATAATTACTAAAGGAATGATATCTTGTAATATATATAATTAAATAAATAAACAAAATATATTATGCAAAAATTGAAACAAATGAAAAAGTTAAATTCAAAAAATTAATGTAAACAAATACGTGGAACAATCATTGTCAACATTATGTGCTCCCTATTTATTGACATCCAAGGAGGAATGTTATTGTTGATAACAAAAATAGGCCACACTGAGTAAATAGACCTAAGCTCTCTGAATGGATTAACACCATCAACTTCCAATGAAACCCTAACATTACGAGGTTCATCTTTGAAATCTGCCCATTTTCCCTTAATTTCCCTAAATGCAGAACCATCGGCAGGCATTCGAAGAACACCATCTCCACTTCTATTACATGAATGGTAATCCATAAATTGTTCTATGCTTTCTCACCTGAACAATCATTGAAAATGTGGAATTATGGGAATATGATGAAGAACCTTTTGAGGCACCCTTTTTGTTGCTTGATCAGTTCGATATCTACTGATAATACATTGTGGACATTCGGTTTTCAAAGAATGTTGTCCATAATATATAATATGGTCATTAGGACATGCATATATAGTTTTATAATCCATTCCAATCTCTTTCATAATGGCATGGAAACCTCGATATGTGCGAGGTAAAATATTTGACGATGGTAACAAAAATTCACCTAACAATCTACAACATAACAAACAACTAGTTAATGTAAGAATATTAATTGTAAAAATTGCATTCTTATTTTACAGATTAATTAACACTAAAAACAAATAGAAAAAATCCAACATTTATGTATAATATGAGATGAAACATATTACATACCTTAGTATCTGTGTCATATAAGTGTTCGAAAAATTATTCATAACCTTCGAGTTCACAAGCAACAATGTATTGGAGATAAGATTTTCTCTTGATCCTTCATAAAGTTGTTTATTTTCCTTTTCTAATAAAGGTTCATCATAAATACCAACATTTTCCCCATCCTCATCCTGCTGCGAAAACAAATCTTGGATCATTTTATTTTTCCAATCATCTTCTTCCATGGGATCATTAAATTTATTTGTCCCATCATCTTCTTCCATGAGATCCTCATTTGGTTGGTCATGATGATGTTCCTCAGCTTGTATAACATCATTTCTACTAATACTTGGTGCAATATTCTACGGAAAGTTAGAGGGAAACTCTAACTTTATAATTACAAACAATCATGCAAAATTAGTGTATACTATAACAAACATTCAAACAATATATATACATATATATAATTTTATATAAAATTGACAAAATAAAAAAAGATAATGAATATATAGCTAATTACCATGGGACAATATTCATTCGATCCACCATTAATGTGACCATATTTCCTACAATGTTTTGTAGCTATTGTTATTAAAATTATTACGGGACATTTGAGGCAACATTTTTTACAAGGGAAATAACATATACCATCACCCTTTTCACCTGTTTTACTTTTTCCCCCACATCTAACAACATTCTGTGACATTCTTCCACACGAAAATACCCTTTCAGAACTGTCGTTGTTATAGCAAGATTGTCGCCACATCTTTAAATCTTCAAATATTTATAGTTCAATTTTAGGTCACTATCATCGCAATTGCGATGAACATGACCTAAAATTATTTATTTTTTTACCTATTTATTTTAGGTCATTTTTAAGGTTAAGTAAGTCATTTCTCTTGCGACGGACAAACTAGATTCGTCACTCTTGCGATGAACATTGACCATAATAATTTCGTCAAACTACATGCGTCAAGATAACGATGAATACAGGGTGGATTTAGAAAAATTGAACTTTTTCTCTTGCATGTTGCAACGAAAGAGTACTTTTGTTGCAAGTGGTCGTCGCACATTTTTCAATATGCAGTAGTGCCCCTTTCCATCATGCATGGTGAGTGCATGTGGTTTGGGATATTTCATGAAGCCCATATGTATGAGTTTTGTCTTCTCTCGTGTGAGAGACTCAATGAACTGAGTCATCGTAGACATTTTCCAATTTGCGCCCAAAAGACATCTGCTAGAATGGAAATTGGAGACATATACAACATATCCTAGTCCTAGCTTGGCCAAGATTGTTAGAATAATTTGTTTCTCTTGTGTAGACTTGTAAATACCACATTCACCCAAGCTCAAAATCAAGGATTTAAATTTAGTAAATAAATCCTGTATATTATCAAAACTTTTAGGGTCTAAGGTATTCAACTCTACCTCAAGCAAATGACCACAAATATCATCCTTCTTTCCAAAGAGTCCTTCCAAGGTGGTCCAGATCTTGTTTGGAGTCTTACATATGGAAACATGAAAGCATAAATCAATGTATATTAACTCAAGAAGTAGTCTTGTGGCCTCATCCTTACGGTTCGCCCATCTGTTTTTCTCAGGCGTTGATGTAGGTTTTGTTTATGTCGCCATCATCAAATTATACAGTCCTTTTATTTTGAGTTGGAATGAGACCTTCGGATTCCATTAAAAATAGTTTCATGGCATGAGGATTATCACCAAACTTGATTGAATACGTTTCTTCATCTCCATCCCTTCTATTGATTTTGAAAAGATCTTGAAAACCCAGATCATGGATTCCAAGATATGATTGGTGGTTCTATGGCAACTACAAATATAAAACAAAAACTATATTTCCTAAAATATTATGTGGGTTTTGGATATTTTTTGTAATCATGAATGTCCCTATGTTATATGTCTCTGGTGAAAAGTTTAGCTTGACCTAGATTGTGGATTTTGAGATATGGCTATTTTACTGCAAAAACCCTAATTTTTGGAGGTTGTTGAATCGTCGCACCCCTAAAGAAGGCTATAGTGTGGCAATGATAAATCATCACACTGTTGGATTACTGAGAGGGGGGTGAATAAGTAATAGCATAATTATAATCTTTTTTCTTGAAATGTTATATCAATGTAGAATTATTATCCAATAATGAGCAGCAAGAAATAAATAATCACACACATACAGAGTACACCAGTGTTTTACGTGGAAACCCAAATTGGGAGAAAACCATAGAATTCATTTTCTTATATGCATTGAAGAATTAAATTCATTGGAAGCACCAACTTCCTTTGTTTTCCATCTGCAATTGGAAGGAGGCTCCAACCCTCTAGTTTCTTAGGCTACAACCTAAGGGAATCTCCAACTCCCCAATTCTATGGCTACAATGAGAAGGAGGCTACAACCCCCTATGTTCTCCGACTACAACTGGAAGATGGCTACAACCACCTATCATTGCCCCGTCCTACCACCCTGAAGTAGAATTAGAATTATGGAACCACTATCACACTATCACTATGAGATATATCGATGTAAACCTGTACCAATAAACATGAACCATGCATGAACCATGCATCAACCTATACCTCAACTTGTAATCAACTTGTACCATAAACAAGTGCATCAACCATGCACCAACCTGTACCAAACAACCTGTAATCAACCTGTACCATAAAAAAGTGCATCCAACCATGTACCAAGTATGTACC
>ML791240.1:673427-698140 GCA_009831015.1 Picea engelmannii
AGTTGTGGAAGAACAAGGATATGTAATTCTGATTCGAACTGGAGCAGAATTGATGTGTTGTTATAGCTTTTGCTTCTCAATATATCGACACTTTGTCCCAAGTTTTGTATATCATCTTGTTTATGGTTTAGTATTACTTTGTTATCTAAATCACACACATATGATATAATTTCTTACTGTTATACATATTTTGTTCCTTCCTAAGAAATAAAGAACATAACAGTTGTTAATTCATTTTATGAATGATAGCTTTGTCTTCTTCGTAGGATGAATTGTTATATAAGTTTTCTGCATAATAGGTTTCCCTTATTGCAGATATTTATCATGAGAAAACTGTTATGATTTCTTTTATGTCTTGTTTGTCCTGTAACATACTTCAAGAAGCAGCATAGCTGATCGTTTTCGAGAGGCTTAAGGACTAAATGGTGTGAATGTCTTCCTCCAACCAGCTTAAAAAGTCACCTTGCACAGGACAGACTTGGAGCGTTTACAGGTCAATTAGTTAGATTTTTTTGCTTTGATTAATTAGTATAATATAAATGATAACTTAGTTAGATTTAGATTACATTGTTTTATTTTAGTAATGTATATTATATTGTCTAATTTCAGTTAGCTTTCTTTCCTATTTATAAATACAAAAATTAAAAAGAGACCCTTGGCTGTCTTAAGGCAGCGATTATATGAGTTTTGCAGGTTTTAATCAAATCTGTAGTTTGTCCATATTGTACATTTGTAAATAAGGAATATCATAGCTGATAATTAGGTAGTTGATTTGAGTTATTATAATCATAGTTAGTATATTGTATATATAAGTAGTTAGTAATTTCTAGTTAGATTAGTGTAGTTAGTTTAGTTTCCTTCATTTTAGTTTAGTTTCTTTTATTAATTTAGTTCTTTGTCTTTGTTTTATTAGTTTCTAGTTTCCCTTTAGATTTCTTAACTCAGATCACTTCTCTTTGGTTTCCATACGAGACCTTAGAGCGGCCAAAGGAGCCGTTAAACTCGTCAGGGTGGTCCATTCCAAATGGCTTGGGTTATTTAGACAACCCCGAACCGGTTCCACTCTCCCAGTTGACGGACGGTCAATTTCGCCCGTCAACAGGTTCAAGCATTGGAAGATCACATCAAGAATCAATGACAAGTTCTCCAAATCTTAAAGGACAACCTGACCATGGCATAAAATCCCATGAAACAACAAGCAGATCAACATCGTAGTGAAATAATTTTTGAAGTAGGGGATTGGTTGTTTTTAAGACTACAACCATACAAACATATGTCCCTCAAGTAAGCCAAGAAGGATAATAAATTATCACCAAAGTACTATGGCCCTTATAAGGTGTTGCAAAAGATTGGTACTATCACATACAAATTGGAGTTGCCTACATCTTCATGAGTACACCCATTTTTCCATGTTTCATGCTTAAAGAAGGTCATAGGCGACAAGATCCCAGTTCAAACTATATTTCTAGAACTTGATGAGGAAGAAAAAACCATATTGGAGCCTGAATCCATCACTGACACAAGAATTCACCAGCTGAGGAATAGATACATTTCAGAGTATCTCATTAAATGGAGGAAACTGTCGGCTAAAGATTCCACTTGGGAAGATGATTCTTTTATACAGAAGCATCCAGAGTTACTCAAGCGTTGCAGACAACACTTCTCTCAAGGGAAGGGGCATGTTAAGCCCTAATATTGGCTCATTACCCATTAATTGGGGCATATTATATTAGTAATGTTATTTTATTTATGTCGGCTTTAGGCCATTAGTTGTAATTATACCTCCTAGTCTCCTATATATACTAGGGAGACATTTTCATTTTGAATCATCTTGTACTTGAACATTTAAGTGGGGTAAAAGGAGGTTTCCCCCTCGAAGAGGCTTATTATATGAAATTATCTCTTTTTCAAGGAGTTGAGTGTTTTTTCTGAGGTTTTTCTATGCTATAATGATATTTGGTTCTTAATAGATCTGTAGACTTTGAATCATCATCTTTGCTCAACTTACAATTGGTTTGCATGGGAGTGATAAATGGTTTGCAATCTTCCATTCCAAACCTCTTTAGAATTTCTCTGATATACTTGGTTTGAGAAATAAAAGTTCCTTGGTTGCTTTGACGTATATGAAGTCCTAGAAATAAGGATAGTTCTCCAAGCAAGGACATTTCAAATTCATTCTGCATGTCTTTTGCAAATTTCTAGCTTAACCTATCATCATCACTACCAAAAATAATATCATCAACATAAACTTCAATTAATAAAATATTTCCTTGACTTACCTTGATGTAGAGGTTGTTATTTGCACTTACTTTTCTGAACCCTGCCTGCTGCAGATACTTATTCAGTTTGGAGTACCATGCTCTAGGATCCTATTTTAGACCATACAAGGGCTTCTTTAATTTACACACATAGTCTGTTTTCTCTAACAAATGAAATCCTTTTGGTTTTTCAATGTAGACTTCTTCTTCAAGTTCCCCATTCAGAAAAGGTGATTTTATGTCCATCTGATATACTTTAACATTTTTGGAGCATGCATAAGCTAAAAGAAAATAGATTGTTTCCATTCTAGAAACTGGGGCAAATGTCTCTTTAAATTCGATTCCTTCAATATGTACATATCCTTTACATACCAATCTAGCTTTGTTCCTTGTAACCTATCCATATTCATTCAATTTATTCCTGAAAACCCATTTTTTGTTGATCACATTCTTATTCTTTGGTCTTGGAACCAATTCCTAAGTGTTATTTTTCTCTATTTTATCCAATTCTTCATCCATGGCCTTATTCCAAAATTCATCCTTGCTGGCTTCTTCAAAACAATTTGGTTCAATTGTAGATAAGAGTGCTAGGTGTGTTTGTTCTGGTGAATGGATTTTTCTTCTAGTCTCAACTTCTGCATCTTTGTTTCCAATAATCTGATCTGAAGGATGATTCTTATGTACTCGTTTGCTAGGTGTCTTTGGAGATACTTGTTGAACTTTCTCTTCTACTTCTGTCGGATTCTCTTCATCTTCATCTTCCTCTTATACCTCTTTTTCATATTATTCTTCGAAAAGTTGTTCCATTGATTTGTTTTCTTCTTCCTTTGATTCTAGTCTACTTGTTTCATCAATTGTTATCCCGATGCTTTCCACAACTTTGTTTAATCTTAGATTGTAACACTTGTATGATTTCCTTGTACTTGAGTAACCAACAAGTATTCCTTTGTCCACAAGAGAGTCAAAATTTCCCATTCTTCCATATTCTCTTTTGATGTATCATTTGCTTCCAAAAACTCTGAAGTGCTTCACATTTGTTGGTCTTTCTTTCCATAGCTCGTAGGAAGTTTTATCAGTGTTGTTTATGAGAATTACTTTGTTTTGAATGTGAATTGCCTATGTCCAAAAAATTGTTACATTTGTAACATTCCACTTCAGTTCTCAAATATTCAAACCTATTGTAACTTTGTCTCTGTGTTTCACTAGGTCTTCTTGAATAACCCCTTTGTGTATGGCTCTCAAAGTAGTTATTATTCATGTTTTTAGCTCTTCTGAAAAGAGGTTCTCTTATGAATCATTCTTGTTCTTGAGGTCTGTCTATCTATTGTTGATTTTGAAATCTGAATATTCTCGGTGGAGGAGTGTCCCTGTAATATTCCTTGTATATCTTTTAATCCCCTTTGATTGTTTCTGCATAGATTTTTGGATTTGTTTCTTGCTCTATCATTTTGGAGCTTGATCCCTTTTGTGTCTGATTGTATCCAAGTCCGGACTTGTCAATATGAGATTTTTGACTCCCGATAATGTCATCCATAACTTTTGAGCTATTCTGCATATTTTTCTTTTGAATATCCTTTCTTAGTGTGACAATCTTTGCTTCTAGGTTTCCAATGATCTCGTCATTTCCTTCTATTTTTTATTTGAGTTCTTCTTCAATTCTTTTATCTTCTTCTATTTGAACCTTCAATTTTGTGATCATTTGTTATAGTTTTTGAGTGTCTTTTTTCTTATCTAGTTCTACTTGTAGTTTCTTGTTTTTCTTCTTTTCTCTTCTGATAACTTCTATGGCACTAATTAATTCTTCTTGTAAGTCAACTTCTTCCTCTTCAATTTCTTCTTGATATGCTTCTTCATATTCTTCTTCGGAGTCTTATTTACCAGAGTCTTCTACTGCCATGAATATAATTCTCCTTGTTTCATTGTCACTGACTTCATCTTCATCTGATGATGAGATGTCTTCTTTGGTGCAAAATCTTTTCTTGAAAACTTTCTTTGTAGTTATTTTACCTTTATATGTTTGTCTTCCTTTTGAGTAAACTTCATAATTTTTGTTTTTCTTATGAGGACATTTGTTAGCAAAATGACCAATACCATCACAATTAAAACAAATTAAAGGAAGCTTACCTCTATACCTACCATTGGTTCCCTTGTTGAGTTTTTTGATGAAGTTGGCCACTTCTTCATCATCTTCCGAGATGTCACTACTGCTGCTATATTCTTCTTGTTCCTTTTTCTTTTGATTTGATCTTTTGGATGCTTTGAAGGTTTCTTATTTTACATCTGGATTTTCCTGTTCAGTTCTCATCTCATATGTTGTGAAGATTCCATGCAGTTCATCCATGCTTATTGAGTTTAGATCCGATCTTTCTTCTAGTGATGATATATTAGGGTTGAATCTCATAGGAAGAGATATTAGTAGCTTTTGAACAATTATAGATTCTTCGATTTCTTCTCCTAATCGTATGATTGCATTCACTGTTTCATCGACTCATAATAAGTAGGTTGTGATATCTTCATCTTCCTTGATTTTTAGTTGTTTGAACTGACCTCTATAAGTTTGAATCTTTGCTACTTTGAATTTTGAATCTCCTTCATAAATATTTCAAAGACTATCCCAAATATCTTTAGCAGATTTACAATGTGCAAATTTGTTGAATACCGTATCATTAAGACAATTCAAAAGTGAATTTTTGGATTTGGAATTATTCTCATTGAGTTTCACTGCTTTGTCATTTGTTGGTGGAACTGGTGGTGTTTTGTATCCATCTACAATTGATTGCCAAACCTGAAATCCATGTGCCTATATATATGTATTCATCCTTATGCTCCAAAAAGTATACTTCTATCCATCAAACTGTGGTATTCCATTTTTATACGAGTTGGTACTCTCCATGATCTACCTTTCAATGGTTAAACTATTTTCTTAAGGAAACTTCTCTGATACCAATTGTCTGAATACTGAGAGGGGGGTTGAATCAATAATAGCGTAATTATAATCCTTTTTATTGAAATGTTATATCAATGTAGAATTATTATCCAATAATGAGCATTAAAAAATAAAAAATCACAAACATACACAGTACACCAATGTTTATGTGGAAATCCAAATCAGGAGAAAACCACGTAATTATTTTTCTTATATGTATTGAAGAATTACATTCATTGGAAACACCAACTTCCTTTGTTTTCTAGCTGCAACTGGAAAGAGGCTCCAACCCCTTAGTTTCTCAGGCTACAACCTGAGGGAAGCTCCAACTCTCCAACTCTCTGGCTACAATGAGAAGGAGGCTACAACCCCCTATGTTCTTCAGATACAACCAGAAGGTGGCTACAACCACCTGTCCTTTCCCCGTCCTACCACCCTGAAGTAGTAGTAGAATGATGGAACCACTATCACACTATCACTATGAGATATGCCACTTTAAACCTATACCAATAAATCTGAACTATGCATCAACCATGCATCGACCTGTACCTCAACTTGTACCATAAACAAGTCCATCAACCATGCACCAACCTGTACCAAACAACCGATAATCAACCTATACCATAAAAACGTGAATCCAACCATGTACCAAGTATGTACCAATCATGTGTCATCTACTCATCAACTATGACTCATCAATATGTACCAACATCATCAACTATACACCTCATGTATGTGCCAACTCATCAACTACTTGTCTCAGCCATGTACTCAACATGTACGACAACAAAAATCCCTCGTTAATTTCATCATACAAATCTGATTTTTAGCTTTGTAATATACCTACTATACATGATCATATTCTTGCAAACGTTCCTTAACTTTAACAACAAGAGACTAGCATTTTCATCAAATTTTTCTTTAGTCTCACATGCCTAGTTTTGGATTAGTGAACAACCCTAAATTGAAGTAATCATAACTTTGAACCTGTAATGTATAAATACTAAAACTGATACACAATGTGCTTCAATGTGTTTTATGGAATTCCTCTAGGTTTCACTACTTGGAACCTCTCAGAAAAGGAGTTATAGAAAAAAAGGCATACCTTGTTGAATTCTGGCTTATTCTAGAGAGTGACCTTGTAGAGAATTCCCCACATGAAATATTCATTGAATTGGTTAGAAAAGGTTACAAATAATACAACACACTTTACCCTAACCAACACATTTGGTCTCACTAAATTTGGATATGTTATGAAGAAGTTATGACGTTTTTACCCTAAACACCCATTTTTTACTAGTTTCAGGACTAGCCACAAACCTTATTTTCCACGTAGTGTAACTCCAAAAATACAACGACCCAGAAGATGAATATTCTACCACAGATAATTGGATATGGTTTCTCAATGTAATATAAATTTCACAGTCTGAATCATTATATAAAACAAGTTATAGAGAAAATGGTGAGATGACCTGTAAATAACATACCTTAGAAAGCACCATCAAAATTTTTTATCCCTCCTTGCATTTCGACCTTATTTTCTTCACCTTCCCTCAAAAATTCATCATAGATATCCTTGGTTACCTTAGACACCTATATATATTCAATATTCTCAAGTGTAATTAAAATTAGAGAGCCTTGCCTCTTATTTACACTCTCCAAGTAGCTTCCTTAAAAACATCTTCTAGGTCACTTGGCCCACTTTCCTTATTTTAGGGTTAACCCACTTCTAATTTATCCATTAGATTTATTATTGAAATAATTTATTTTTTATTTACTTTGAATTATAATACACTCATCACTTCACTTTATTATTTACCTTTTAAAATCTCTTAAACCGTTTTGACTACTTTGACCTTTTGGGGATTCTAGATGACATATGAGGGTCCTCCAACTTCGTAAGGACATAACTCTAAAACTGTGAGGATTTATATGACATTCCACATACCACCAGAAATAGAATGACATGTAATAACGATCTAGAATAGTATTACCTTCAAATATAGCAAAAATCATACCGTTATCCATATAAAAAAACTTGGGTCCATTACCCAAACCTAGGTTCTCCAACTTCACATCGGCATAACTCTCTAACCGTGAGGAGTTATGTGATGTTATACATACCACCAAAAATGGAATGACGAGAACTATCCATCTAGGATAGATTCTCTGACAAATTCACTTTCCTTCATTTCATTATTCCATAATTAATCATGGGTTCTCTTACTCCGCAAAGCGTCTTCCAGTGAGGGATTTCACCATAAGGGGACCACTTTGGAGTTCATCCATATTTAATTCTTATAAACCATGAAAAAACAATAATGAGTCATATTTACATCAAATAATATTGGGTCCATTACCCAAACCTTTGTGCTATGGGGCTTTCTTCAAGAGTTTCCATCAATGACAACCAACCTTAATCAACACACACCCTATAATAGGATTAGGTCATGGTGATTCCAATCATTGCACCTTTTGATAGGGATTGGTTGTGACGATTGAGAAATCTAGGTTTACTCAAGGACTTTTTTTCTCTTCTCTAGCTTTTCTAGGCTTCTTCAAGCAAATTGGCTCTGGTACCATGTTAGTGTTTCATGGAAACCTGCACAGGAGACCTAGATAGAGCATACACAAACAATGTTTATCAAGAAAAGGAAGAGATATACACAATGAATAACAAGGATCAATGTATATTATGATATTATCAATCAGTGAGTGATATTCACTCATATAGGAAATGACATCCTATAATTAGGAATGCATGCATAATAGTGATGGTCTAAGATTATAAATTCTAAAATAGAACTAGTCAGATAACTCTCACTGAACTAGGGTTACTCCCATTGAACTAGTGTGCCGAAAATAGAAAATTCTCCAACAAAGACTGTGCACAACATCCAATAGGCTACATCAGTCGAAGATATGGGAAGAATCTGTGCATCTTTAAATGATCGACAACCAGAGTATCAGTCCAATATGATCAAGGTGGAAGGTAAGAACATAATTCAACATGTTGCTATTTTGATTGATCCAGGAGCAATTCATTGCTACATTGATCCTAATATAGTGGATAGATTACATTTGGAGAAAAGTAAACTTGGAAAAACAAGTTTGCTTCAGTTAGCCACTGGAACCAAAATAAGAATCCATGATATGGTCATAAGTTGTTCCATAAGTCTTAATGGCATGAATACTAGTATTGATATAAATATAATACCATTGGGGTCTTATGATATTTTGATTGGAATGGGTTGGTTGGAAAAGCGTCATGTTGTTCTACATTGTCATAAAAAGACATTTACATGTCTTGATGGAAATGGAAAACAAAGCACTATGAAAGGAGTTCCAAGACCCATCTCTATAAGGGATATTTCAGCCTTACAAGTAAAAATATGTTTTAGGAAAGGATGTCAATTGTATGCATCTCATGTGGAAGAGATAGATAATACAAAGGGGCCAAACCCTAGATATTTCTCGGTACTATAGGAATTTGAGGATGTATTCTAAGAAATACCCAGATTTCCACCAAGAAGGGAGATATATTTCTCAATTTATTTAGTGCCATGAGCTGCCCCAGTGTCAAAACCACCATACAGAATGAGCACACCAGAGTTAAAGGAATTACAATAAAAGTTGGAGGAATTGTTGAAGAAAGGGTACATACGTCCAAGTGTTTCACCTTGGGGAGAACCTATACTTTTTGTCAAAAAGAAGGATGGAACCTTGAGGCTGTTTATTGACTTCCAACAGTTGAACAAGTACACTATAAAGAACAAGTATCCTCTACCCCAAATTGATGACCTCCTTGATCATTTAAGAGGAGAAAAGATATTTTCAAAGGTTGAACTGAGGGCAGGATACCTTCAGGTAAGAATCAAGGAAGAAGAAATTCATAAGATAGCCTTTAGGACCAAGTATGGGCATTATGAATTTGTAGTGGCACCATTTGGACTCACCAATGCACCAGCTATATTCATGTGCTTAATGAATGGCATATTCAGAAATTATTTGGATAAATTTTTCATAGTATTCCTGGATGAAATACTTATCTATTCTAAGTATGAAGAGGAGCATGAACACCACTTAAGACTAGTATTGCAAGTACTGAGAGAAAATTAGTTATATGTGTTGGCCTTTGGTTATAAAAGTAAGAGAAGATCAAGGAAGAAAAGGAAAAATGTGAACTGTGCAGAAGACACAATGACTATTACTAGGTTGAAGTGAGCAAAAGAGAAGAAAATATGGAGCGAAGTAAAAGGAAAAAATACAAATAATGAGTTGATCGAGGATGAAAAATCAGCAAGAAATAAGGACCATGGACAACTCATCAAGTGAAAAAAGCCAATGTTGTATGCTTTGGAGCATTGCATGAGAAGGAAGGAAAGATAGGTTGGCGAAGCCCTGAAAATGTGGGTCAAGTTGACCTAGGGTTTTAGAAACCTAGGGTTTTGGTATCTATGGTTTTGACACCTAGGTTTCGGCCTAAGGATGTTGGTGAGTGATTTTAATGTATAAATAGAGGTCTAAAGGACCTGGGATGGGTTATTGTTACTATTGTTGGTGTTATGATTGTTTTTGTGTGATCGAGTGAGTAACATTGTGTGAGAGAGAAGTGATGAGTATGAGAGTCTTCTGTATTGTAATATCTTTAGTTGTGTGCGAAGATCAAACCTACAACTGGTTGCACAGGAAGGGGAGAGACAGAGAGGAGAAGAAAAAAGATGTTCTAGATGAGACCATAGACAAGAACTATATGCTTCAACTTAATATATTATAAAGAACAATTTTGTGGACATATCCCTAGAGAGAGCATGAACCAGGTATACCTTGTGTTGTGTGTGAATGATGCTATGTTATTTTACTTTGATATACTGGTATTGCATTACTGTAGTAGATATGATAGATGTATGGAATAGATCTAAGATGATAAGTGATATATGCATCCTATATTGTTCTAGTGTTGGATCCACTTGATATTTCCCTTGGTTGTAGATATATCTGTCATGCAACCCCCCCATAGCTGCTTCAGATGAGACTGAATCTACTTTGCAGGTGTAGCCAAAAGGGCCAATAGATAGGCCTTGTTGGTGTGCTCTCATAGTTGAACCCTGGGTCTACCCCTGTGCCAACAAATGGTTCTATTGTTGGGATGAGAATATTCTTGAGGGAATGTCAAGGTGGTTCCCATCAAAGACAAAGATTCATAAGTGAATAGAGGATCAAGAAAAGAACTTCACTGAATCCCAGAACAAGAACCCTAATCTTATTACAAAGGATTGGTTAGGAATATATATCTTTACTGATATACATGAGATTTTATTTGGAGGAATCCATCAAAATCTATACTAGTGGTTAGCTAGGTTAGTAGATACCTAGTTTGAGATCAGATCTAGACCTCCTGTGGTTTGGATGTCGATGCTAATCAAGAACATCAAGAGAGTTGATAACATTGTGGCAAGAGCAGTAGACCATTGGTTTGATAGCACCATTGGAGGGTACATCAACGAGTTTGTTGTTGATATAGTAGAGTCATATAGCCAAGCTGAGAGATATTTCTTCAAGGGACCCACAGGAAAATTTTTACATTTTTTGAAGTTGAGGATCAAGATGCTATTACATGAGAAGAACATATTGAATATACAGTAGATTGGTCAGATTTGGAAAAGCTAATGTTCATGAATTCAAATAGTGACAACAACACAGAGGCTGGACATATGCACAGTGAGAGAGTGTTCAAAGAAGCTCACCTTGTGAACCTATTTAAGTACAACTACGGGGATGAGGGTTTCCACAGTGGAGAAGAGGAATATCTGATAGACGAAGAGAATTTAGAACCCACTAGGGAAGAGGAAGGGAAAGTTGAAGAGCCTCGCCGAGAAGAGCCAAAAACTTCAGGAATTGCGTAGACTGTCGAAGTAAGTACTATTATCCCTCCCGTTGATTCAGTAACATTAAGAAATCAAAGTAATCCAAGCCACCAGATCATTCAAAGAACTATCACTAGTAGTCCATGACATACTCAGTCAGGAACCTTGGGAAGATCTGTGGAAGATGAGATGAGACTCCCTATTTTTAGGGGAGATGGGTTTGAAGACCCTGATCAACATTGGTTCCTATGTGAATTTGTATGGAATATTAAAAATGTCATCGACGAAGCTGTCAAAAGAACTCAGTTTAATACTACCCTAAGGGATCACGCATTGAGTTGGTACATGAAGCTTTTCCAAGGACTTGTACAACCTAATCTGTTGAATGAAATCAATAATGTGTTGATTGCGGAGTTCAAGAAACCTAAGTTAGAGTCACAATGTATTACGGAGATGAAAGAGATCAAGAACATGGTAGATGAACCTGTTTGGTAATTCGATTAGAGATTCAAGAACTTAACTGACCGATTGACGTTTCAGATCCCAAATGAGAAAAACAAAGAATGGTTCATTGTTGCCCTCTTACCACACATCAGAGTTCCTTTGATGCAACAGAAGATCGCTTCATGGGATGAGGTGCTAGATATTTCCATGAAGTTAGAGTCATCCCCTATGGGAGAATCCAGCTCATGTATGAGTCAAATATTGAGTCAACTAACTAGTTTGTCTCTATGGGTCAAAGATATGAAGAAAGACAAGGGAAAATATAAAAGGGAATACATATGGTGTGTGATATGCAAATCAGGACATGACAAGGGACACTACCCCTTATTTCATGAATACTTGGCCTCTGGATCTTCGATCCCTTTGAAGAAAGTCACCCTACCTTGGTGCGAAGTATGTAGAAATAGACATCGCCCTGGTCAATGCTATTACATGCAAAAAAATGTTTAGACACCCACAAAATTGTATTGCACATTCTGTAAGTCTATGGGGCATGATGATAGATATTGTAGGGCTTGTGAACTCATGCATGAAAGGTCAAGAGACATATACAAAATTCAAGGTGAAGTACAACAAGAAGGAAACACTACGCAGTACAACTCCCCTGAGAGAGGAAACTTCAATCCTCATGGTGGATTCAGAGGACGAGGACGAGGAGGAAGTATGGGTTGAGGCCGAGGAAAAATCATTTGTTACAACTGTACACAACCAAGACACTTATCAAGGGATTGGTAGAACCCTTGCACTACTTGTTGCTACTGCAGTTCCTTCGAACATGTTATAGAATGTTTTTTTGTAGTTGTAGCTAAGCTTTAGGAAATACGAGGGGCTTAGTAGAACCCACAAGTGCAACTGATATATGTTGAACCTCGCGGATAAGACCCTAGAGTTTTTTTTATCACTAGAGGAGGCATTGTTACAGGAGAAGACATACTGACCCAAGGAAAGACTACAAAAAACTAAGGAGTCAGGAAAGCTACAGAGAAGACCCAAATTTTTTATGCAAAGAAAAAAAGACAAATATTTGAGGAAGCAAGAAAAAAGTCCAAAGCAGACCAAGGTTCTTCATCAAAGACATGACCAGAAGTAAGAGAATATGGAATTCCTTTTGCATTCAATCAGTTGTCTTCACCAAAAGAGGGACAAGAGGTAAGCAAGCTCATGGAATTTTAATATGCATGTATTAAGTTGATTCAGGATGAGAGTGTTGTACAAGAGCTACAAAATTTAATTAGACAATATGAGCTAGGAAATACAGACCCCTTACTGAATAGGGAAGTACAACAAATCACTAAAAAGAGAAGGACAAATAAGGAATTACACTTGAATGCTCAAATAGGAGAATATTATATAGACTATGTGGTCCTTGATTTAGGGTCGGAGGTAAATGTCATGACGAAGCAAACCTGGGCACTGATGGGAAAACTCAAGTTGATCTACTCCCCTATCAGGCTTAGGATGGCTAATCATCAGGCAGTAAGCCTCTTTGATAGATTGGAACATGTCCCTGTGGACATTGACGGAGTCATAGATGATTTTAGGGGCTAAATTTTGCTCATTGGCTAATTTTCGATGATTTTTCCAAAAATGAGAGTCACTATTTTAAAAATGATTTTCCCAAATTCTATAGGATAAAATTATTTTACCTTAAAAATCGTCAAAAATTTATAAAAACTATATAAAATCCTTAGAAAATTGAATATTTTTACAAAAATATCGCCAAACATTTATAGTTGGCATATGAAGGATTAGTAAGATTCGCTAAGGTTTCTACATTTTAAAATAAATTTCCATCCTTAAAATCATCCATAGTCACGGAGTAAGAAAATTTGTAGGTTTTGACGTAATTGAGATAGTTGATGACAACTGTCCTTACCCCGCACTATTAGGAATTGACTAGGCTTTCAATAATTCCACTATGGTTGATTTAAAGAAAATACTAATGACGTTTGAAAGGGATGGCTTTAGGGTCATTGCACCATTAGATCCAGATGAAGGTCAATGATACACAAAACCTATCAGAGAAGAAGACTGCACATATGAACTAGAAAACATATACAAATTGATGGCCAGACAGTTGGATTACATTAATCCTACGACCGATGGAAACCTAAGTTGTCGAAGTGACAATGCATGTTCATCAGATTCAGAAGAAGCACTGGAGAACTAGTAGAACAAAATGTATGAAGTATCTACAAGGATATGTGCTAGATTAACCAGAGATGTTCGTTGGATCGACACAATAGTAAATAACTTGCCCACATTTGATGGTCTGAATCCTTTAAAAACCTTCTTGTTGGAATTCAAATAAAGTGTACAACCACAACAAATATTGTTGGCAATGTATGAGGCCTTGCAACCAACACCAACGAGATGGTGGGTAACATAGAAAAATAACATTACAGAATGGGTACAATGTCATACCCTGATGACTGCACGGTTCTCAGCACAAGTAGAAGGTTGGGAAGTTCGGTAAATAGGTCTAAGCTGCCCAAGGGACCATGTGAAAAGTTGCAATGAATCCTGGAGAACCATTCCTCAAGAGAAATGGGTACACAAGTTCATTAAAACACTAGACACAACTCCTATCAACTGGCACCTTCAAGCAGAACTGCACCTCATCACTGTAGATTGGGAAGGTATGAATCAGAACTTTGCAACCGCCTTCTTATTTGAAAGTTAATATCCTTTAGTCGATCAATCGTTATAGATTGTAAGACATAAATCATTCGAGGGGGCCTCTAGCCCCCCTTTAGAACAAGAAGAGGACGAATGGATTGCGGCTCTCCAGAAACTACAAGGCTATTAAAACATCAATGTTGATGAAGACGATGACCCTAGAAAGGTGAATATTTCTGAAACAGAAGGCCAGAGAGATATCAAAGGACCAGGAGTTGAGATACCATTCATTGGACAACCGATCAAGATTAATAAGATCAATATTGGAACAGAGAAAACACAAAAGCTTGCAAATGTTGGAGATTACTAGGATTCTGCTACTATTGACAAAATAACAGAGTTACTGCATGAATATCAAGACTTGTTTCCAGCCCAGTTCACTGATATGAAGGGAATTAAAGGGCCTATGGGAGAGATGAGGATCCATTTGAAACCAGATGCAAGACCAGTCATACAAATACCCTACAGATTGAACCCTAAGTATAAAGAGAAAGTAAATATTGAACTCGATAGAATGTTGGAAGAAGGAATTATAGAACCTGTCGAAGAGTCAGAGTGGATTAGCCCTATGGTGGTGCAAGACAAGAAGAAAGGAGAGATCAGTACCTATGTAGATCTCAAGAATATGAATGATTCCTTTTATATGACCCCTTCCCTACACCATTCACTAACAAACTGTTAGATAATGTGGGAGGCTAGGAGGTATATTCTTTTACACATGGATTTTTAGGATACCATCAGATCCAGATTGCCAAGGAAGCTCGCCATAAGACCACATTTGCAACAGAATGGGGATCCTTCTAGTATATAGTGATTCTATTTGGATTGAATAAATCCCCAACCATCTTTTCCAAGGTGGTAGTCCAAACATTCAAGGATTTTCTGCATAAATTTCTAGAAGCATATTTTGATGATTGGACTGTTTTTAGTTTATTGAAAAATCATATTGAATGTCTAAGGTTAATGTTGGACAAATGCACACAGTGTCAAATTTCCTTGAATATGAACAAATGCATCTTCGTTTCACCATTTAGAGTGTTGTTAGGTCATATTGTATGCAAGAAGGGATTGCTGGTAGATCCATCTAAAATTTCCATTATAGTTGATTTGCCACCCCCTACTTCAGTAAAACAGCTGCGCACTGTGCTGGGACATATTGGATATTACAAGAAGTTAATTAAAGGATACACCGAGATTACAGCGCCCATGGAAAATATTTTGAAGAAATATTGTTAGTTCAGTTGGAAAGAAGAATTCCAGCAAAGCTTCGACACACATAAACAAAAAATGGTTACTGTTCCCATTCTCGTTTTCCCAGATTGGAGCAAGGAATTTCACGTGCATGTCGATGCATAATCCATTGCATTGGGAGTTGTGTTAGCAAAACCTAGTGAAGAAGATATTGACCATCCATTATCTTTTGCTAGCAGGAAGCTATCAACAACTGAGATTAATTACACCACCACTGAGAGAGAAGGATTAGCCATGGTATATGCATTGTAGAAATTTCATCACTACTTGTTAGGAGGACACTTTAAAATGTTTAATGATCACTCCGTGATGAAATACCTGGTCAACAAGCTAGCACTGGGGGGGGGGAATATGTAGATGGTTTCTGTTATTTCAAGAACATGATTTCGAGATCGTAATCAAGCCATGAAGAATGAACAAAGGTCCTGACCACTTTTCAATATTGGAACATGGTGAAGAGCCTACCAGTTTGGAGGATACACTATCGAATGCATAGTTACTAGCCATTAGAAATATTGATGACCACTTTGCAGAGATAGTCCAATTCTTGTCAATAGGAATGGCACCTAGTGAGTATACAATTCCCTAGAAGAAACAACTAGTAGTGCATACTGCCGACTTTTCACTTATAGCTGGACAACTATACAAAATGGGACCTAATGAGATATTGAGAAGGTGTGTTATAGAGGCAGAGAGACCATTGATCCTTGTGAAATATAATGAGGGCATCACAGGAGGAAATTATTCATGGAAAGAGAATGTGCAAGAGTTTCTTAGAGCTAGCCTTTGGTGGCATACCTTACATAGAAATGATAAGACTATTATAGAGCCTGTGATGTATGCCAAAGAGTTGGGAAACCATCCAGAAGAGATGAAATGCCACTATCACCACAACTAACCCTACAAGCATTTGATAAATGGTCCATTGACTTCATGGGACCTATAAACCCACCAGGCAAGTGCATAAGAGCAAGGTACATAATTACTGTGACATAGTACTTGACTAGATGGGATGAAGCAAGAGCAGTTAAGGACTGTAGTGCAACTGCAACTGTACACTTCATATTTGATGACATCATAACCAGGTTTGGATGCCAAAAGATCCTTATGAGTTATCAAGGCACACATTTCATAAATAAAACAGTTGAAGCCCGGACTGAGGAATTTGTAGTCCACCATCAGAAGAGCACACCTTACCACCCATAATCAAATGGTACAGTGGAAGCATTCAATAAGATCTTGGAAACAACATTGACGAACATCTGTAGTGTAAACATGGATGAATAGAATTTAAGAGTACCAGTAGTACTATGGGCCTATAGAACCACTTTCAAGAAGCTAACAATGCATACCCATTTTAAGTTGGTATATGGTCTCAAAGTCGTTGTCCCAATGGAATATTTGGTACCAAGCCTAAGAATTGATGCCTTTACAGATATGGATGACACTAGCGTTTTTCGACAGAGGCTTGAACAATTGGTCGAACTGGAGGATGACAGATTTGTTGTAGGATTTCATCAGTAGGTACAGAAAGAAAGAGAGAAGGCCTACCATGACAGACACATCAAGAAGAAGGAATTTAAACAAGGCCATATAGTACTAGTATATGACAACAATTTCATCAAACATTCTGGGAAGTTCAAAACACGTAGGCTCAGGCCATATGAGATCGCCTATGTTACAAAAGGAGGATATGTGAAGTTGAAGAATTTGAATGGAGAATGGAAGGAAGGATTAGTGAATGGGAGCTGACTAAAGTTGTACTATGACAACCATCTACCTTGCATCTCTCAGTAAAAGCTTAAGGAAAAGGGTCTAGGTACCAGGCGCAGTTGAAACTGAATACCAGACATAGAAAATACATTCTACACAAGGAAGGAGAGGAGGCATAGAGAAAAAAGTAGAGGCTACATTGCGTAGTCTAAATTCGAAGTAAACCATAAGGATCAGATATGAAGTGCCTTGGGACGAGTCACAGGTGATTTTTTGGGGCCTATTGCCACTTGGTTGTAAAAGTAAGAGAAGATCAAGGAAGAAAAGGAAAAATGCGAACTACGCGAAAGACACAATGACTGTTACTAGGTCGAAGTGAGCAAAAGAGTAGAAATGATGGAGTGAAGTAAAAGGAAGCAAGTCGATGAACGAGGAGATTGAGGATGACAGATCAGAAAGAAAGAAGGATCATGGAAAACTTAGCAAGAAAAAAAATCCATCGTTGGATGCTTTGGAGCATCGCACAAGAAGGAAGGAAAGATAGGCTGGAGAATCCCTGAAAATGGGGGTCAAGTTGACCTAGGGTTTTAGACACCTAGGGTTTTGGTATCTAGGGTTTTGACACCTAGGTTTCAGCCTAAGGATGTTGGTGAGTGATTTTAATGTACAAAGGGAGGTCTAAAGGACCTGGGATGGGTTGTTGTTATTATTGTTTTTGTTATGATTGTTGTTGTGTGATCAAGTGAGTAACATTGTGTGAGAGAGAAGTACTGAGTACGAGAACCTTATGTATTGTAAGATATTTAGTTGGGTGTGAAGATCAAACCTATAGCTGGGTGCGCAGGGAGGGGAGAGATAGAGAGGAGAATAAAGAAGATATACTAGTTAAGAGCGCAGAAAAGAACTGTATGCTTCACCTTAATATATTATAAAGCACAATTCTGTAGAAGTAGCCCTAGAGAGAGGGTGAACCACATATGCCTTGTGTTGTGTGTGGTTGATGCTATGTTATTTTCCTTTGATATACTGGTATTTCATTACTGTGGTAGATCTGATAGATGTGTGGAATAGATCTAAGATGATAGGTGATATATGCATGTTCTATTGTTCTAGTGTTGGATCCACTTGATATTTCGCTTGGTTGTAGACATCTCTGCCCTGCAACCCCACATAGATTCTTCAAGTGAGACTGCATATGCTTCATAGGTGTGGCCGAAAGGGCCATTAGTTAGGTTTTGTTGGTGCACTCTTGGAGTTGAAACCTGGGTCTTCCCTTGTGCCAACAATATTCCAAGTTGAGTAAGTGTTCTTTCTGTCAAAAGCATATACATTAATTGGGACACATTATTTCAGAGCAAGGCATAGCAGTAGATATAGAGAAGATTCAATCCGTTAGAGGATGGCCAACACCCAGAAATGGGTCATAGGTCATATATTTTATGGGATTAGATGGCTACTATAGAAGGTTCATAGTAGGGTTCTCTAAGATTTCTCATCCCATCACTTCTTTTCAAAAGAAGGGAACTAAATTTGAATGGACACTCAAGTGTGAAAACAATTTTAATTTGTTGAAGGAATTACTTACTAGTGCACCTGCGTTAAATATTGTTGACGTGAATGAAATTTTTGTGGTATGTAAAAACACATGTAAAGAAGGACTTGGGGGACTCCTCACGCAAAATAGACATGTCATTGGATATGAGTCCATAAATATTAAGGATAATGAGAGGAACTGTGCCACTCACGACTTGGAACTTGCTTCCATTGTTCACATCTTGAGGATGTGGAGGCATTATATCATGGGGAAGAAATTTGAATTAAGGACATACCACATTGGCCTGAAGTATCGTTTTGAACAACCGACATTGAATGTCAGGCAAACAAGATGGATGGAATTTTTAAGTGAATATGACTTCGATATCAAGCATATCAAGGGAAAGGAGAATAAAGTTGTTGATGCACTTAGTATAAGAGTTCATGTAATGCATGCTACTGCTGTCAGTATGCATCAGTCAGACTTGAAGAACAAAATTTTAGATGGTCTTGTTATAGATCATCATTACCTATAGGTAAAAGAAAACTTACAGCAAGGAGATGTACAACATAAAATAAAGGAGTATGAGATAAAGGAAGACAGATTGCTCATGCATAAAAATAGAGTCTATGTTCCTAGTTATGGAGAAATGAAGAATTTGGTACTGAAGGAAATGCATGATGTTCCTTATGCTGGAAAATATCGGTTACCAGAAAATAATTACAACAGTAAGAGGCCAGTTCTTTTGGTTGGGAATGAAGAAGGATGTTGTTGATTACATTGCTCGATGTATGGAATGTCAGAAGGTGAAGGCTAAGCATAGGCACCCAATAGGTTTGTTGCAGTCATTGCCAATTCCAAAGAAGAAATGGGAAGTGATCACCATGGATTTCATCGCAGGATTACCTAGAACGAATAAGCAACATGATTCGATCATGGTAGTGGTTGAAAAATTAACAAAGGTTGCTCATTTTTTACCTGTGAAGACAACACATACAACGGCTAATATTGCAGAAATTTTCATGAAGGAAATTGCTAGGTTGCATGGGATACCTAGGACAATCATCTCAGATAGAGATACGAAGTTTACCTCCAATTTCTGGAGGGGGTTGTTTAAAGGATTTGGCACAAATCTAAATTTTAGCACAACATATCATCCCCATATAGATGGGAAAACAGAGAGGGTCAATCAAATAATTGAATAAATGTTGAGAATGTATGTGATGGATAAGACATCTAAGTAGGAAGATTACTTAAACTTGGTTGAGTTTGCAAATAATAATGGGTATCAAGCTTCATTGAGAATGAGCCCATTTGAATCCTTGTACGGTAGGAAATGTGATACTCCAGTAAGTTGGGACAACCCAACAGATAGAGTGGTACTTGGGCCGGAGTTGCTCAAGGACATGGAATACCAGGTGGTTAAGATCAAGCAAAATTTAAAGGTAGCTCAGGATAGACAAAAAGTCTATGCAGACAAGAACAAGGCAGCTAGAGAATTTAATGTAGGGGAGCATATACTTTTTAAAGTGAAGCCCAATAAAATCTCTTTGAAATTGGGTGCTTGTACAAAGATGACATCCAGATTTTGTGGTCCATTTGAAATATTGGAAAAACTAGGGCCAATTGCATACATTTTTTCATTACCTGCTTCCATGAATGTGCATAATGTATTTCATGTCTCTTTACTAAAGAAATATGTACATCATACTAACCATGTTATTGATTGGCATCTAATTCAGGTAGAGATAGAGGGAGATTTTCAAGTTCCGCCAGTACGAGTCTTGGACAGAAAAGTCAAAATGATATAGAATTAAGTTATAGAGATGGTAAAAGTTCAGTGGACCTGCTACGGTCCTGAATATGCTACTTGGGAGAATGAAGATGCCATGTGGGCAAAGTACCTGTAGATTTTTGAATAAATTTGAGATTTTGATCTCTATTTTGTATATGCATTGAGGACAGTGCCAAAATAAGGGGGATGGGATGTAACACCCCAGGTTTTGAGCCCCAATTTTAAATATTGTATTGTTACAATGTTGAGAGGCCTGAGTGACCAAATAATTATTAAAGGGCCAGTGTGCCCAAGACATGTAATGTTTTTATCATTATTAATAATAAACAGATAGTTGGCTATTAGATGGAAAAGGACTAGAGTTATAGGGGGCTATGATTCCACAAGAGAGGGGGATTGAGGGGCTAAGTGTTTATTTCTATTTTAATTACCATTTTTGTCCAAGGGAGGGGATCGATTATGCGAGCTTCTTGGGGAAGGTAACGAGGTTCTTGATTTCCCCATGAGGTTACTTAAAGCCACCTCTGGTGTGATGGGGGGATTCAACTAATGGCTTATTCATTGATTCCATGTACATTCACTCATTTTTCCCTCACACACTCCTATGCATGCACTCCCATGCACACAATTCCCCATCCATTGATCCATCCTCATCCGCATCTTGGCTTGGCAAAGCAAAAGGAACTATTGAATAATTAGTCACGAGATAATTTGTTGTGATGGTCACTGGTGCAATCCAACCATGAATTGGGGACTGCATGTCTGAGATGCATTGGCCCATGCCCTATTTTTCTCACAACTGCGAGTCTTGAGAGTTCCAACATTGATATTTTGGACCAATTGTGTTGGAGACCCTAGAAAAAGGAGAAGGACTACCTGAGGGACTGCATGGCAGAGAAGGGTGGAGTTCAATTCTCTTGGGGTGGTACAGGCTGGGTAGAAGAGATCTAGGTACTTGGATTGTTGTGGGTGTTGGGAAACCTGTGAGATCTTGAGAGATGACTGGTTTGGGAACCCAAGTACACTCTAGAACCTCCCTTGTGGATTCATAGCCTTGGCTCGAGGGTGACACTATTGTTGAGATTTGGAACAATGGTATCTACAGTTGGGTGGAATGTCCTTGGTCTGCATCCAGTTGGTGTCATCTTTCATAAAGATAAGTTCTCTCTATTATGGTATCATTTACGTGTATATGAATGTATTTTTTGTTGTATATTTAATTATCATTAATTGAATCTTTAGACTATGCATGTTTGTTGACTGCTCTTGTGCATGTCATTAACGTCTTTTGTTTTATGCATCCTTACATTTTAAAAAGGTATCGGTAAGAGAAAGAAGTCCAAGGGTGGGCTTGAAGGTAGCATACCCCATCCTATGGGTGGCTGGGTATGTTACAACCACATTTCACATAGATTTAGATGGTAAGACCAATTATATGCAAGTAGAAGTGATCAATGCCCCTTTAGGGTGAAAACTAATACTTGGGAACACTTGGTTCTATGAGATTACGGCTATCGTCTCATTAGTATTTTGGGTCTTTTGATTTCTTCATCAAGGGAAGGTCGTGAACATCGACCAACTTGCATACTACACACCTGAACTTAGGACCAGTATGAGCTCCAATGTTCCCTTTGTTGACGATTGTAAGGATTAGTATATGAGTGTAGGAATGGGGAAATTCAAAGACTCCTCCTGAATGGGTACATTTACCCTTCCCCCATCAACTCCTTCCCCAAATGTGGCTCCTATTAATATGATCTCTTCTATTACTAGTGGATCCCTTGGATTTCATGATCCTTGGTTGGTACCAAGTCCTTCAGAAGTAAATTCTTATGGGGACCACATGCCTCTTACTATGGTTGATATTTACTCTTCAATGATCCAATCTGCATCAACTGATAATGGTAAGAAACTCCATTCCAACATGCAATATGATCAACCTACTCTGCTCACAAGGGTTGTTCAATCTCCACTTTCACATGAATTTAGAGATATCGAGTTGCCTTCAGAAGAGGCCATCCTAAAATTCATGGCTTCATTCAATAAGACAAAGTAATATGTGATGCATCAATTGTTTATTATTCCTGATTCAAAACCAATGAGAGTTAACTCAATGAGTTTCAATCCATGATTGGGGTCATTTGCTAGGGAATCTAATGAAATTACCAGTCTTGACCTCTTTGCAACTTAGATATCTCTTTCATAACTTGCCACCGAATTCCCTTCTCTCAATCATCTTGAATAATGATGTTTCATACCTCATTTATGTATTTATGGGAATCATCAAGGAGATTATATATCTTGCAAGACTACTCATAATGAGTATTTTCATATTTGGAAATTTGATTCTATGTGACATGGCTCTGACATGGTGTTCCACATGATGCCAACAATGACCCATGAGTTAATTAATGAAGATAGGGATCCTTGACCCAAGCCTATAAATGAGATCTACTTTGCATAAACTGTCATAATGCATAATTCCTTGTACATAGGTGTGTGGTGTAAGTTCTTTTTATTTTTGTGTGTGGGATAATTTGGTTTGATGATTATCATGTTTGGAGCTTGATTTTCATTTTCTAGGTAGATCTCCTCGACCCCTATCATAAACACACCCATGGAAAGATAAGGAGATTAACATAGTTTGGTTTCTTTGTTAGACCAACATTTCTCATTAAATTATGCATTAATACAAACATACATGTACAATAAACATGAATTTTGAATCACATAATTTTAAATAATAAGTAAGAGTTGAACCATATGTAGCCAATGCATGTAAAAAAATCCAAAAACATTTGTTCCTTTGGATATTTCACTATGCATTTTCACTTGAAGTCTAGTATTTATAGATGTGTTCTACAGGACTTGATGACATTTTATGCACTATTCTTATGGAGACATCAACTGAACTTGAGGTACATGTTTTGAACTAACATATTATGGATAGGTTTCTCCCTACAATGTCATATTACATTATTAACCGTCCATTATGTTTTCGCAAATCCTTAAGTTCTGTTAAGCCCTAATGTTGGCTCATTACCCCTTAATTGGGGCATATTAGATTAGTAATGCTATTTTATTTATGTCAGATTTAGGCCATTAATTGTAATTTATATTAGTAATGTTATTTTAATTATGTTGACTTTAGGCCATTATTTGTAATTATACCTCCTAGTCTCCTATATATACCAAGGAGACATTTTCATTTTGAATCATCTTGTACATGAACATTTTAAGTGGGGTAAAAGGAGGTTTCCCCCTCGAAGAGGCTTATTATCTGAAATTATCTCAGTTTCAAGGCGTTGAGAACTTTTCCTGAGGTTTCTCCATGCTATATTGATGTTTGGTTCTTAACATATGGTATCAGAGCTCAAGGTCTACGGGTTTCGCTGCTACATTTGAGACACCGTGGAATTTTCGCTATAACTTTTTTTCTACAACGTTTCAGAAGGAACATCTTGGAGGGTATTTAGTAGATGGATCAAGGTACGTTGGGTTCAAAATTCAGCTCCTGAGGCCTTATACTTTCAGAGATACAGCCTGTACAAGATAGGGTTATGGAATCATCCTGAAATGAGTCATTGAGGAATTTTCGCTATAAAAACTTTTCTGTAACGTTTCAGACCCTTCCCTGTAGACACCATTTACAAAAATTAGTATTGTATCTGTGGTAAAAAGTTCAGCTTCTGGGTCATTTTAAATTTGTAGATACATCCTGTGTAAGATAGGGTATCTGACTAGCCCTATTGACTAGTCTCAAGAAGGTGTTGTAGGTAAAACAATCATAAATTCTTCCTAGAGTATCGAAATTGAGTGGAACTAGTTACATTGGATCGTGGACAAGCTGTAGTATTTTGGGTGTGAGTTTCAAAATTTTATATCAATTATGTTGTGCGGGGCATTCTATACAAGTGAGATCTCCTGGAAAGGCCAAAAATCGGCAAGTTGTGAGGAAGTTACCGTAAATTCCACTTGGCACATCCAATTTTGATCAGACCTATGGAATTGCAGAGAAGAAATCTTAGAGAACTACCTAAAGAAAAGTTTCATACCTAGAAGGGATGAAACTTGGGAGATATAACAGAATAAATATTGTCTAGCAGAACCACCTCAAAATCAAGACTCAAAAGTGATATTTGGCCAACATGCCACCCAAAAAGGGACCTCCTACACCAAATAAGCC